>CM024796.1:80758-298258 GCA_014281875.1 Nibea albiflora | reverse complement strand
CTGAAGTAAGAGCCACATTCATAACCGAAGCAGTGAGTCATCAGTCTGTCCTGTCAGCGTCCATCTTGTGTTCAGGTTCTAAATATAAAGCCACATTCTGGACGCTCCGATGGCTGCATGTAAAAATATTCTGTGGCTGATGATCTGAAATCATCCAGCTGAGCCGGCTGACACGGAGAAGCTGAAGATTAAACCATGACCACAAAATGGTCGCTGGTCGTCATAGAAACAGACTGTAGACAGCAGGGGTCGAAAGTAACTAAGTACATTTACTCAAGTACAGTTGTTCCTTTGAGTACTTCTAATAATTCTTCTTCTCTTCATCAGTAATCAATGACATTATGATTTTTACAGGACTGGAGTCTCACAGAGGAGAAGATCCCAGACCAAACCCGGCAGTCTGGATCCACATCAGACGAGACGAGGGACCTGAAGTCTGGATTAAGATTAGAACTCAAGCTTGAAACTAGAGAAACCAAAGACCTGCAGTCTGGATCCACGTCAGATGTGAGGCCTGGATTCAGTTTAGGACTAAAGTCTGGGTCGAGGACAGAGGAGACCAAAGACCTGCAGTCTGGATCCAGATCAGAAGACTCTGGAGATCTGCTATCTGGATTCAGATTAGAGTTAAAGTCTGGATCTAGATCAGAGGAAACCAGAAACCTGAAGTCTGAATCCAGATCAACAGAGAGCACAGACCTGAAGTCAGATTCAAGAACTGAAGAAACCAAAAACGTGCAGCCTGGATCCAGATCAGAGGAATCCAAAGATCTGCAATCTGGATCCAATTTAGATCTGAAGCATGGATTCAGTTTAGGACTAAAGTCTGGATCTAGATCAGAGGAAAACAAAGACTTACAGTCTGGATCCAGATCAGAAGACTCTGGAGATCTGCTATCTAGATTCAGATTAGAGTTAAAGTCTGAATCCAGATCAGCAGAGAGCACAGACCTGAAATCAAATGCAAAAACTGAAGAATCCAAAGACTTGCAGACTGGATCCAGATCAGAGGAGACCAAAGATCTGCAATCTAGATTCAAGCCTGGGTTCAGATTAGAGCTAAAGTCTGGATCTAGATCACCAGAAACCAGAAACCTGCAGTCTGAATCCACATCAGATGTGAGGCCTGGATCTAGATCAGAGGAGACTGAAGATCTACAATCTGGATCCAGATTAGATCTGAAGCATGGATTCAGTTTAGGACTAAAGTCTGGATCCAGATCAGAGGAAACCAAAGACTTACAGACTGGATCCAGATCAAATGTGAGGCCTGGATCTAGATCAGAGGAGACTGAAGATCTGCAATCTAGATCCAGGTCAGAGTTCAAGCCTGGGTTCAGATTAGAGTTAAAGTCTGGATCCAGATCAGCAGAAACCAGAAACCTGCAGTCTGGATCCAGATCAAATGTGAGGCCTGGATCTAGATCAGAGGAGACTGAAGATCTGCAATCTAGATCCAAATCTGAAGATCTGAAGCGTGGATTCAGTTTAGGACTAAAGTCTGGATCCAGATCAAATGTGAGGCCTGGATCTAGATCAGAGGAGACTGAAGATCTGCAATCTAGATCCAAATCTGAAGATCTGAAGCATGGATTCAGTTTAGGACTAAAGTCTGGATCTAGACAAGAAGAAACCAGAAACCTGAAGTCTGAATCCAGATCAACAGAGAGCACAGACCTGGAGTCAGATTCAAGAACTGAAGAAACCAAAGACCTACAGACTGGATCCAGATCAGAGGAATCCAAAGATCTGCAACCTGGATTCAAGTCAGATCTGCAGCCTGCATTCAGATTAGATGTGAGACCTGGATCTAGATCAGAGATAAAACCTGGATCTAGATCAGAGGAGACCAAAGACTTACAGACTGGATCCAGATCAGAGGAGACCAAAGATCTGCAATCTAGATTCAAGCCTGGGTTCAGATTAGAGCTAAAGTCTGGATCCAGATCACCAGAAACCAGAAACCTGCAGTCTGGATCCAGATCAGATGTGAGGCCTGGATCTAGATCAGAGGAGAACAAAGATCTACAATCTGGATCCAAATTAGATCTGAAGCATGGATTCAGATCAGGACTAAAATCTGGATCTAGACAAGAAGAAACCAAAGACCTTCAGACTGGATCCAGATCAGAGGAGACTGAAGATCTGCAACCTGGATTCAAGTCAGATCTACAGCCTGCATTCAGATTAGATGTGAGACCTGGATCTAAATCGGAGCTAAAACCTGGATCTAGATCAGAAGAAACCAAAGACCTTCAGTCAGGATCCAGATCAGAGGAACGCAAAGATCTGCAACCTGGATTCAAGTCAGATCTGCAGCCTGCATTCAGATTAGATGTGAGACCTGGATCTAGATCAGAGATAAAACCTGGATCTAGATCAGAGGAGACCAAAGACTTACAGACTGGATCCAGATCAGAGGAGACCAAAGATCTGCAATCTAGATTCAAGCCTGGGTTCAGATTAGAGCTAAAGTCTGGATCCAGATCACCAGAAACCAGAAACCTGCAGTCTGGATCCAGATCAGATGTGAGGCCTGGATCTAGATCAGAGGAGAACAAAGATCTACAATCTGGATCCAAATTAGATCTGAAGCATGGATTCAGATCAGGACTAAATCTGGATCTAGACAAGAAGAAACCAAAGACCTTCAGACTGGATCCAGATCAGAGGAGACTGAAGATCTGCAACCTGGATTCAAGTCAGATCTACAGCCTGCATTCAGATTAGATGTGAGACCTGGATCTAAATCGGAGCTAAAACCTGGATCTAGATCAGAAGAAACCAAAGACCTTCAGTCAGGATCCAGATCAGAGGAACGCAAAGATCTGCAACCTGGATTCAAGTCAGATCTACAGCCTGCTTTCGGATTAGATGTGAGACCTGGATCTAAATCAGAGATAAAACCTGGATCCAGATCAGAGGAGACCAGAGACCTTCAATCAGGATCCAGATCAGAGGAGACCGGAGACCTTCAGTCAGGATCCAGATCAGAGGAGACCGGAGCCCTTCAGTCAGGATCCAGATCAGAGGAGACCAGAGACCTTCAGTCAGGATCCAGATCAGAGGAGACCAGAGACCTTCAGTCAGGATCCAGATCAGAGGAGACCAGAGACCTTCAGTCAGGATCCAGATCAGAGGAGACCGGAGACCTTCAGTCAGGATCCAGATCTGAAGGAGACCTTCAGTCAGGATCCAGATCAGAGGAGACCGGAGACCTTCAGTCAGGATCCAGATCAGAGGAGACCAGAGACCTTCAGTCAGGATCCAGATCAGAGGAGACCGGAGACCTTCAGTCAGGATCCAGATCAGAGGAGACCGGAGACCTTCAGTCAGGATCCAGATCAGAGGTAACTCTCTCAGGTTCATGTGAATCAGTAGTTTGCAGCTCTCATGGCGGCCATGTTGTCGTGTTCAGATGTTTGTCCTGAGGTTCGTCCTCTGGGGAGCATGAAGCAGAGCCCTGCACAGGGTTCTGGATCAGGTGTGAGATCTGAGGCCGGTCTGTGTTCACCTGTTTGATGTTTTCTCAGGCTGAACACGTCAGTCGATGGGACAGGAAACAGGAAGTGAGCCGCAGGTACGAAACATGTTCAAACATTCCAGCAGAAGCTCCTCGAACGTTTGCGAGCTGAAGACGTGAAACCTTCTTCTTCTTTAGAGTGGGCAGGTGGCAGAGCTGCAGAGCATGCTGGGAAATGAGATTCAAGGTGGAGATGGCCACGCCCACCAAACCCTCCTGACCAATCAGAGGCAGCAGCTGCTGTCGTCATGTGAACAACTCGTGGACAAGGTGAGGTTTGACTTACGCTGATGTTACTACAGAAGGCTTCATGTAAAGTGTGTGTGTGTGTGTGTGTGTGTGTGTGTGTGTGTGTGTGTGTGTGTGTGTGTGTGTGTGTGTGTGTGTGTGTTGCAGATGTGGAGCTGGGTGCAGCAGGGCAGCAGTGTGTTGTCTAACAGCTCTGAGGCAGGAGGACGACTCTCTGACGCTGAAAAGACTCTGAACACACACCTACAGCTGCGCACACAAGCTGAGGTACACACACACACACACACACACACACACACACACACACAGATCAGTGTGGATGAAGATGGATTTTGTGTTTGTCTCCAGTCTGCAGGTCACGATGCGGAGAGCGTGAAGCAGATCCTGGATCAGATCAGAGCTCTGCATGCTGGTTCAGGTCCACGTCCTCCAGGTGAGCCTGGCAGTCAGCTGTCCCCGCTGAAGGCTCTGACCGAGCAGCTGAAGAGAGGAGGCAAACAGACCAGAACCGGTGCTGCTCATCGTCTGCCCGGTCCGCCTGCCGCTGACCCGACTGCTTCGCTCAGTCCTGAACTCGCCGCTCGGGTCGATCTGGTCCTGAAGGAGCTGCAGAGTCTGAACATGAAGATCGACTCCAACCTGCAGCTGCTGCAACCCTACGTCAGCTTCTGAGCGACGGCTCTCAGCAGGTCAGAGCAGCCAGCTCCATCAGAACCGGTTCACACGAGCTCCCCAGCTCCGTCCACTAAGATCAGTGAACGTAATCACGATGCACCAAAGCAGCAAAACAACTATTTTATTTAAATATTAACAACTTACAGCGTCATTAAAGGTGATGACCTCCGAGCTGATGGTGCCCCTTTTCTCAGGTGGAGGAGGAGATGGAAGAACTGAGGGAGGTCCACATCAGGAGCCCGGAGGAGGAGGAGGAGGAAGATGATGAGGAGGAAGAGGAGGAGGACTCTGGCAGTGGTAACATCAGGACAAAGCCGGGTCCCCGGTGAAGCAGGACTGCTGGCAGGAGACGCTGCAGAAGCTCCTCAAAGCTCAGGAACTGGGAAACAACTACGTCAACACTGTTTCCACGGTAACACGACTGTCAGGAACTGCTCTCTCTTCTCCTCCAATTAAAACGCTTCAAATGTGCGTGACGTGTTTGTGTGTCAGGCGTCGGGCTCGGGGCTGAACCGGCAGTCCGCGGTGACGGCGGTGCGGCAGACGCTGCAGCGACTCAGCAGAACCAAACAGGAAGTGAACCAGCTGCTGAGTCAGCAGCAGGTCCAGATCCAGCAGCAGCAGGAGTTCTGCAGGAAGTACCAGGAGAGGCTGCGCAAGGTATCAAACTCACTGCACGAGTTCATCAGAAGGTGAATACTCAGTTACTCTGCCTGGTGTTTCTTTCAGGCCGGGCTGGACCTGACGTGTGTCTCTGAGCTGCTGGACTCTTGCACTCTGGTGGATCTGGGCTCAGACCTTCAGACCTCCAGGCTGCTGGAGCACTTCAGACAGGCCAGGCCACATTTCACCGTGAGTCACATGACTTTGAACTGCCGGGTCATCGAGTGCTCTAACGGGACCTTTAGGGACCGTTCAGACAAACAGGGACTGACCTTTGGACTGCAGAGACCGGTAGAACCTTTGGGCAGTTTGGGCAATGTTGGTCCAGAACCTCTACCACTGGGACCTCAAGAACTGTGATGGTTCTATTCTAATGGGGGAACCGTTGGGCCTTTGGTGGTCATCAGACTCTCGGGATGTTTGGGTGGGCCTGCTGGGTCTTACTAGTCCTCTGATGTCCTTCCTTGTGTTCCTTCCTTTCTCCAGCAGCTAGACGCGGAGGTGGACTACATGGAGAAGAGCTGGGAGACTGTGAGAGGAGCCCAGGAGACGCTGGCTGTGAAGCAGCTGGAGGTAACAGCAGTGAAGGTGGAGGATCTGTCAGAGCTGCTGGAGCTCCAGAAGAAAGTGAAGAACAAGATTCATCAGAGCGAGTCGATCCTGGACCTGACCAGCAGCTTCCAGCTCACATCCCAGCAGGTCAGTGACGCAGAACAGAAGCAAACGTTTAGAAACGAGTTATTAAATGTTGAATCAGAGGAGATTTGATGATCTGAAATAAATCCAGTCTTTGTCTGAGACCTTTAAAAACTGATCTCAGGACGACGGCGCTGAGTTTGCTCTTCTGTAACATGAGACAAATATGGCAGCAACATGTTCATGGTCAACAGAGGATGAACCATTAGAATGAAGTTTACGTTCAAGAAACCTGCTGACAAGAACGTTTGAACTGTGTGTGACAGTTTTCTAAAGATTCATAGAAACAGAGCAGCCAGTTAACGTCAGTCTGACCTGCAGCGTGTGAACGTTACAGTCTGTGTGTCCGTCCTTGTGCAGCTGGACGTTCTGCTGCAGTCACAGTCTGGATCCAGTGAGGCTGAGCTGAGTCGGCTCAGAGAAGACCGGCAGCAGATCCAGAATCTGTTTAAGACGGCTTCAACGCTGAAGACGGACATCTGCACCGCCGTCAACCACAGTGTATGAACACACACACACACACACACACACACACACACACACACACACACACACACACAGATATTTTTACTGCTGATATTTTGTTACTTGTAATCGAGTATTTCTGCTTCGCTGCCTGTGTCAGTAATGAAAAGTCTCACTGGTTCTCAAACCGTGGTTCATGGACTCCCTCTAGTGGCACATGAAGGAATCTGTGAAATATTTTGTTCAAATTAAATTTTAAATAAAAATAAACTAAAATAAAGTTTACGTCTTCACCTGTGTGTGTCGTGTTCAGCACACACACACATCATCTAAAGGTGTTACCTGTGTGAACACACGTGATGTTACCGTGCACGTTACACGACAAATAAACCTGAAAACAGACGGACAGATGACGGATGGATGGATGGACGGATTGATGGATGGATGGATGGATGGATGGATGGATGGATTGATTGATTGATTGATTGATTGATTGATTGATTGATTGATTGATTGATGGATTGCTAGTAGCAGCATGCAGACACACAGCAGCCACCCTTGACTCTCTGTGTGCTCCGTCAGGGTTGGATGTGTTTCAGGGTGGAGCAGCTGGAGGCTCGTCTTCTCTCTCTGGACTCTCTCTGCGTCTCGTGGCTGAACGAAGCGTCTCGACGTGAAGACAGACTCCGCAGACAGCTGCTGACGAGTCGACTCAACGATGACATCAACCAGGTGAGGACACGGTCGTCCTGTCAGGAGCTTCATCTGGTGCCCGGGCAGGTGAGCGCAGACACAGCTCGGCTGGTTTGGGATGTGGTTTGATCAGCAGAGGGCGCTGCAGCCAGCTGACTGTCTGTCTGGCTCAAACATGAAGAGCTTCTGCAGGTGAAACAGATCCAGGAGAGATTATTGAAGCATTTTGTCACCAGAGTTTAAAGTTTTAGACTCATGAACACAGACACACAGACTCTGACCTTCAAATTTAAACATATTTATTTGAATTAAACTGACTTTTGTCTCCACATGGACTGACACCGACGCTGCTTCTCTTGACTTGAACAGACAACTGTGGCGTGAGGCGTCCTCTCGCTCAGTTTTATCAGACTCTAAAATAAACTGCAGTCAGCAGGGACACATTAGATTTTATTGGAGGACATGAAGTCCCTCTGCAGGAGTCAGTGCCTGCTTCACTTTGACTGCAGCGAACACACGGAGCGGCTTCGTGCCAGAAAAACACACAAACCTGCAGTTCATCTAACGTCCACTAGATGCTGCTAAATGCACTTTATGATGTCTCAGTGCAACGACGCTGCATGTGCTATTAGCAGTTAGCATTTGGGGGCTAATCAAGCGGTGACCTGTCTCAAGTGAAGCCGACACAGGAAGTGCCACAAACTGCAGTTCCTCTAACGTCCACTTGAGGCTGGCTCCAGAAGTGAGTCTCCATGTTCAAATGTCTAACTGATGATGGATGAAATAAATGATGGGCAGCTCATTAAAGCTGGATTAAATGTTTGATTGATGCAGTCGAGCCTGAGCAGCTTCAGTGTGTCTTTACTTTGATCTGATGAGTTTTAACTTTCTCCAGTTTAACTGGTGTCGCTGGTTCAATCTGCAGCGTCACTGCAGCAGCTGTTAGAGGAATGACGGGGGGGGGGGTCAGAAATACAGGCAGAGTCAGCCAACGGGTATTTCCCATCATGCACCTGGTGCTGCGTGTCATCAGCGCACTGGAACCTGCAGGAGCAGCTGGAGGCGGTCAGCAGAGACTCACCGCCACACAAACAGCGTTGTGTCTTGGAGACAAACAGGATTCAAATGTATTTAATGTGATGGCACCAGGTACTGAAGCTGTGTCATCCCAACAGGTCAACAAGACCTTCTCGTCCTCAGAGTGCCTTTGCTTTGTCTTTGGATTTGGAAGACGCAACTTCTGTGTCATTTGTTGTCCACAGTATCCCAGAATGCAACACTCCTTCTTGAAATGATCCAAACGTCCAGACGTCCCTGCTTGTTGACTTTCAGACTGGACCAGGCTTTGTTCACATTATTACACTGTGCCGTGTTTGCACTCAAACAGTCCAGTTACTCGGTCAAGAGCTCAGCACTGGGCAACAAGTGAGGTCTCCAGTTTTCAGCTCACTTTACCGCCTCGTAGCTCAGCGTCCTTCAGGACTTTGTGCACTTACAGCACTGCTGCATATTTTTTCTTGAACTTTGCTCAAGGTGTTTGGGAAGAGGAAGGCTTAACTGTCACTGTTAGTCGTAACAGGAAACCAGAGTCAGAGCGATGAGGGCCGAGATGCAGAATCACCACTGAATCACTCGAAGTGAACATACATTCATTTGTTGCTGGAAGATGACGATGTGATTTTTTAAACTGTGACCTGTTGCTGAGGACTGGTTCTATTTTGGTTCACTGGTTGGTTCAGAGTATTTTTGGTTCTCATTCAAGTTCCCCAGAGGAACAAAACCTTCATCACAGTGTCCAGCAGCTGAACCCTGAAAGACGGTTACTCCATGGGACTTCATGCTATTGTTATCTGAGGTACTACAGGACACTGAGTCATTTCATTAAACATTTTGGTAATTTTCCAGGTAGTTCTATGGTATACTGTGATACTTTATGGTACTTTATGGTACTTTATGGTACTTTAGGGTACATAATCCTTTTGGATATTACAGGGTGCCATTTTCGTGGTCTCCGTAGGTTAGACCACTTAACAGTTGAGTCATTTTGTTATTCAAGTGGTCCAAACTCTTCAAACTTCCTCACCTGGATTTCCACTGAACCATCAATGTTCTGAAGTACTTCATAATACTTCTTTATACTTCTTCATGGGACTTCATGGTCGTGGCTTCCCCTGGTCCTCGGGCGTGGTTCAGTATACCTCGTGGTTGATGACTGAACCAGGGACGCTCCATGATCTGTGATACTTTTGGACAGTTTAAAATACTTTAAGATTTAAATGTTTTGTGTAATTTGTGATCTTTCAGTGAATGCCATGATAATCTGGGATAGTTCATATTACTCTGTGGTACTTTATGGTGATCTCTCCAAGGTCCCTCGTGGTTCTCAGTGTTATTTTAAGGCACTTCATGTTAAACTCATTACAGCACCTCGTGCTGGTTAGCTAGTTATGGATGATCTTCCATGTAACCTTTATTATTTTAGCACTCCTTGCTCAATCAAGGTTTCCCCAGATGACTTTTGAACCAACAACCTTTGTTGAACCTCCAGCAAACCCAGTCCAACCTCTTCAGCTTCTGATTTCAGCTTCTTCATGTGTTCAGTGAATAGACGGCTTTGCTCTGCCTCAGCTGTCCTCAGCTAACAGATGAGCCACCTGATACCGATGTTCCTCCCGTCAGAGGCAGAAATGTCTCTCCTGCTCTAAAAATAATCTTATCAAAACTCTGTCTACATGCAGTTACATCAACACCGAGCTGAACACAACGCAGAGAGAAGCTGCGGCCAAAGATAAATTATATACACAATAAAATGTGACGTGAACTGTTTTCAGCAGCAGCGTGATAGCAGTGTCTGAAATATCTCAACAAATATCTGATCTGATGATTTGCCATGAACTCTTCTTCAGACATTCATGATCCCCAGAGACTAAACCCTTTCAGGATTTGGTGATTCCTTGAATTTAGCGCCACCAGCAGGTTGATTTTTTTAAAATTCTCTATTTAGATCGCTAGCTGCACTGCACAGTGTTGTGCAGTGCAGCTAGCGCTACTTGGACCGAACAGAACAGAACAGAACAGAACAGTATTTTGGATCCTGAGAAGGAGTTTTTGAGATTTGAACTTATTCATTGTTGGTTGAAGTGAGATACAGTCATTCTGTCTTCAGGAAGCTGCACGCGATTAGCCATTGGAGTCTTTCTGTCAACATTAAAGCCTGATTGATTTTCTAATGTTTCATTTGGCAGCTTCGTGACTCCTTTAAGGAGCTGAAGAAGCGCTTCAGCAACCTCAAGTTTAACTACCTGAAGAGAAACGACAGAACCAGGAACACGAAGGCTGTCAGGAACCAGCTGCAGCAGGTGGAGCTGTTCAAGGAGAAGCTGCAGGTAAGTCCAGCCTGCGATGTGGAGACTGCTTTTCCATTCAACCCGAGTTTGAGGGACCTCGATTGCACCTACACATGAATCAGGAGCACGATGTCTGTTGAAATGGAGGTCTGTGAATTAGCAGCCGGACATGAATGTTGTCCACAGTAGAAGAAGAAGGTATCAAGGTGGATCAGTTTCCACTCAGGTTCGTTTGTGCACGTTACATAAAACCGGGTGGATGAAAACATACGTCAGTCTTTCAGCTGGTGGTCGAGGTCGAGGTGCGTCTGTCATGTTCTGTCTGCCCTGACAGCTGCTCAGGAAACGCCTGCAGGGCGTGACAGCCCGGCTGGGGTCAGAGGTCAAGGACGGGGGCGTGGCCCGGGAGGTGGAGGACGCCGTGAACGAGCTGCAGAGACAGATGGGAGATTTTGAACGAAGTGTGAACGAACACCAAAAAACACTGGAGATGACTCGCAGGCTGCAGCAAGCCATGGAGGAGGTGATGAAGTTCACCGCGTTCGTAGTCTGTGGAGTAGAACGGCGGATGAGTCACCGTTCACGCTGTTTTTGTTGTAACAGTATCAGTTCTGGTGCGAGGAGGCGAGCGCCACCATCGCTCGCGTCGGGAAGTATTCCTCTGAGGTCGCAGAACAGAAGCCGTCTCCGTTCTCTACGGACGTTTGAGAAGTTCGTCTGGCCGACGGTTCCTCAGCAGGAGGAGAGGATCAGTCAGATCGCCGAGCTGGCTGTCAGACTGCACGGTACCTCAAAGTCTCTGCTGGTGCCTAATCTAACTAATCTGAATTATATATGAATTGTGTGTGTGTGTGTGTGGTGTGTGTGTGTGTGTGTTTCAGCGGGTGGGAGGAGGGGCGCGGCGGGTACATTGAGAAGACGGTCAGTAAAACACTCAGAGATGGTCGAGTCTATCAAAGAGCTGAGTGACGGACTGATAAAGTTAGAGGCCAAACTGAAGGTAACACGACACACACACACACACACACACACACACACACACCACACACACACACTGGTACACCTTTACCTGTCCTCATCCATTAGCAACATGATCTGCAGACGAATGACTTTTTCTACCCGCTCTATGTCACTGTGGTGTTTCAGCTGGAGATGTCTGAAAAAGCAGAACGATGGAGAGAAAAAGTGGAAGGAGAGACGGAGAGAAGGAGTGAGAACGAGACCGAGACAAAGACGGAGACGACGAGAAGAAGCTGAAGGAAAACAGAAAAGATGAAGAAGAAAGAGCAGACGGACAACCGCCGCTCGCAGGAGGCGGCCGACATGGTAAAAATGATAAAAACACATAAAAACGTGACAAAGTATTTTTGGTCTGACTCGTCTGTGCTTCCAGTACGAGCTGAAGGAAACAGGCCACACCCCCGAACTGACCGCCGAGGATGATGGGAAGGAGGTTCCCGTGAAGAGGCAGAGTGCAGCCAATAGGAAGCCTCCATTACAAAAGAGCCGCAGTCAGGAGACAGACAGACAGACGGACAGGTGCAGTGAGATTCCTGCTCCTCGGAGGATGAACCCTAAAAATGATCTAATGCTGTGTTCTAGTTTTTATTTGGGTTCATCGTGTCTTCTGTCCTGCAGCAGACAGCAGCTGTCCAGTGAGAGGTTCACCTCTCGTACAGCTCCACACACACCTTCAGCCTCTCCTGCGCTCCCAAGTGGAGGCCAGCCGACGGATCCACACCATAAACAGCCAATCACAGCCCGTCACTGCCACTGAGCCAGAGGCCACGCCCCATCCCGCTGTGATTGGCCCGCTGTTCTCTGACATTCAGCGGGAGTTTCAGAGGACGGAGGCGCTTCAGGTTTATTATCAGAGTTCATTTGATCTTTTATTTCATTTACATGCGTAAAAACGAGCTGATGATACGAACTGTATGTCCACTGTAAAATGTGAAACTCCACAGGTTCAGCTCCGTGCTGCCTCAATCCAGTGAAGTTCCTCTAATAATGCAACCTTTTTACCCAGGATGCATCAGCTGGAGGCCTGTCTGAGGAGCTCCAGCAACAGGAAGTGATGACTGAGGATTCTCTCTCCAACGATGAATACGAGTGCGTGTCGCCTGACGACATTTCCCTGCCGCCGCTGGCAGAGACACCAGAGTCCTTCATGGTCCAATCAGACTTCGAGGAGGGCTTCTGTTTCAGTTCCCACAGCGTCCACATCAGTCAGTACAGCCACCAGTACCGTGCCCAGTCAGACCACAGTGGAACTGGTTCTGGTGCAGTCCGACAACAGAGAGAGTCCAGCCAAACAGAGAGCTGTCCAACTCCTCCCACCAGCCATCACAGCAGCAGCAGGTCTGTATGTGGGACAGTTGTGACATAATGGACAATAATCTTTGCACCAGATTTTGGGAACCTAGTTGCCATTCAGCCACACGTTGCTGCTGATGTTGGGTAATCCGGCCTGGCTTGCGGCTCCATTGTTCATCCCAAAAAGTCCTGGATGGGTTTGAGGACAGGGGTTTGTACAGAAGAGTTGAGGCTGTTAGGCTCCAGTATCTCAAGTATCGGTATCACGTTGTCCTCCTGACAAAATGATACTGAGACGGTGGCTTTGGCCACATTTTGGTTCTTACTCACAACGTCTTGAGGTCCGATAACTAGTCCTACTCTACAGTGCCCACTAATGCAACAGAATCCACCCAGATTTAAGAGTTTGTTTCTGTTTTGTGTTACAGGTTCAGATCAGGGTCCAGTTCATTTGTTCAGAGTCCGTTGACAGTTCCTGCTCCAAGCCACCAAGTCACCAGCACTCTGTGCAGCATCCTGAGGACGACCGAGACAAGTCCAGCCAACATCCGCCAAAGTGCTGACCCCTCGCCTGAACTGAACTTACCTCCTGCATCTAAGGACAACAAAGTCCCTGAGAAGAGGAGCCCCTCACAATCTGAGTCCTCCTTGAAGGAGCAGAGGAGGATCGGTACACAGGGTAGGACCACCCAAAGTGTTGCGTCCAAAGGCGAGACTTTGCCACAAACTGAGCCCATTCCCCAGGCTCCAGAATTCAATCACAGCCCCTCAATCCTCCAGACCTTTAATGATGGAGACCCTGATCTCCACAAGAACATGACCCCTCAACGAGAAACAGCGTTCACCAAAAGCAACACTGACTGTTCTCCACAGTCCATACCTGACTCAGAGAGTGGCCTCCATCAGGACACACCTTTAGTCTCCAAACCTGAGAGTAACTGTACGGTTACCCAGCAGACCAGTTACCTTCAGTCATCCTCTTCAAACAGTCACGGCACCTTGCCACCGGTTAGCAGCAGCCTTAGTTCAACCCAGGAAAGTTTGTTATCCCAGACAGAGACCCTGCCACAGCTAGATCCAGTCTCCAAGGTCAGAAAAGACAAAGACAGGACCCAAGAACCCGTGTTCCTTAAATCCTGTGCAACTTGCCCACAAACCAGCACAGCCATCACCAAAGACAGCAATCTTCTACAGTCTTGTCCAGATTCCCGGAGCGACCTCGATCAGGATGCACCTTCCTCCCAAACCAGCAAAGACTCCATGTCCCAAAGCAGCCGCCCAACCACAGCCACAAAGATTATCAGTATCAGTGTCAGCAGTAGAAATCTCAGGTCACAACAAGGAAGCTCCTCCTTCCCGGGTAACGGAGGTGCCCCCATTCCTCCAGAGCCAAACGGCTCCAGTAGCAATAGACTCGGCAGCAAGCAGAGCCACCAGACAGTGTACTCCCCACACGAGTCCCTGACCTCCACCTGTACCCAGCAGTGTGTGCATGACCCTGGCATGACCCCCAGCAACCCTGCCAAGCCCACTGCTCCTTCTCAGCCAGAATCACAGACCCAAGCTTTGGCTCAGCAGGCTAATCTGCATGTCATCCCCCTTTCCTCTTCACCTCATCTACTAACTCCAGACCAAGACCCAAACATTTGTCAGCCCATGGCCATCCGTGAAGAGATCAGGCTTACTCCTCAGATCCAAGGCCCCCCCTTTCCTGCTCCACCTCCCCAGGCAGAGTCTCTTCCCCA
The DNA here is from genome assembly GCA_014281875.1 of Nibea albiflora. Lineage (NCBI taxonomy): Eukaryota > Metazoa > Chordata > Actinopteri > Sciaenidae > Nibea > Nibea albiflora. The sequence continues at coordinate 283,889 of CM024796.1, read as the reverse complement.
GGGAAAAGCCTCTAAACCTGGCCCTCCCTGCTTCACCAGGCCCCTGTCTAGAGCTACCGTCATGGAGGGCTCTCCAGTGACGCTAGAGGTGGAGGTGACGGAACACCCCGAGCCCAGGCTCACCTGGTGGGTAGCGTATAACCAGCTCCACAATAACACACAAGCTTCATGAGATTATTAACTACACACCGTGAGACACCTTTTACACCTGCATTAACATCTGTACAGGCCTGTAGCTGGAATGTGTTTGAATCTGGATCATAATAAAATAAAAGACAGGTAACAGACAGGTAACAGACAGGTAACAGACAGGTAACAGACAGGCAGACGCATGTTCAGGGGCTGAACTGTAAATCTTCAAATCTGTTTACGTGACCTCATTTGTTGATCAGCAAACTAAACTACATGCTGCGTCTGCACCTGTATCGTGTTATGAGTGACGAAGCTGATCAACAAAGACCCGTGCTAATGCAGGTGTAAGGTGTCCTGTATTCATCCACACGGTCCCCAGATTGAGCCTCCCTGCAGTTAATGTGGTGTCAGTGCTTAATATGCACAAATATACATTTAAAATGCTAACGAGCTAAATAACAATGCTTTTCTAGAAGAAGTTGCAGCAATTAGCTAGCAAGTACTAACTGATGTAAGCTTGTTAACGAACATAATTTGTATTCAGAGTTTCTGAGTTTGTTTTGAGTCAGCCTGCGTGTAAAAATCAAGCTAACGGGACGATACAAGGCCAACACTCGTACAAGTAACGGCAGCAGCTCAGCAGCATGTTCCAGCCTGTACTGACGCTGGTTCCAGACACCAGGCAGCTGACGTGATGTTGCAGGTTTAAATGTTTATTAATGGATTACTCATAAGTCTGTTCGTTAACGTTGTGTTCTGTAGAAGTTTTATTTTAGCCGTGACGCTAACATTCAAACTGCTGCATGAAGCCACAGGCTGAGTTGTTTGGCTGTCGGTGGCGCCGTCGAGGATCCAGTAACATTAACAGAGTGTTCGTCCGGGCGGCCCGTTGTGTGTGTCGGTGAGAGAGGTTGTGCGCTGTCTGACCTGCTGTCATCATGGTCGCTTCAGGTGTAACGACGAAGAGATGTCAGCCACCGGCCCGAGCCGAGGGCTGACCGGCGAGGACAGGAAACACTTCCTGTTTGTCCCGGAGGCGTCGGACTCAGATACCGCGGCCGAGAGCCGCCACGATGAGCGACTGGTGGCCGGTAACGGCTGCAGCAGCGGCGATAAGTGGCTGGTGGCCGAAGTGTTTGACATCATCAGTGCGGACTGGCAGACCTGGTTTGGTACGCTGTGTGTTCTGCTGTGGCTGCTCTACCTGATCGTACTCTGATTACTCCGGATCAGAACCTGTTCTTGTGGTTCACTGTCACAGTCAGCATCACACAGCCTTAGCATAACAGTTACAGAGTGTTTCTGTAGCGTTGACAGAACGTTCCAAAATGCGCTGTCCCTTTAAGAAACACGACACCTGAACAGTTCATCACGTGTCCGTAACAACACGAGATAAAGGACGTCACATGACCACAGACTGACATCACTGTGACAGATAAACAAACACAAAGTTTATGTTACTTTAACGTTACTAACAAACGAAATCAGAGCGTGGAAATAAAATAAATAAAAGATGCTGAAGGTTAAACACACTTCACGAGTGAACACACACACACACACACACACACTCCAAACAGACCCTGTCAGTCCAGAGTTTCTCAACCTTCGGGTCCAGACCCCAGTGAGGGAACGCTGGTGTTCAGACGAGGACACACACGTTTTTATGGAGCTGTATTCACGTTTTGTTTGAATTCTACTGAATGTATTAAAACTATAAACAGGTTATAAATAATCACGACGCACAGTGATGAATTAGTTTAAATGTCACCTCTGAGTTCACTGTTATTATATTCTTAACGTGGAGACAGATGAGGAAACGTTAACGTTACGTAACGAAGCTCATTGCTGCCAGTTGGAGAATGACATTTTAATAAATGAATTAATTTAATTTAAATTTAACTCATAATAAACATCATTTAAAGATTTGAAGAAAGTTAAATGAACAGTGAGATAAAAACATCAAGTTACTGTAGCTGAATGTTTGTACACGTAGTCAGTTATCAGAGAAATCATTTTGACTTTTAGTGTTCAGATGACGAAAAGTGAAAATAAATAAATAAAATGTGTTTTCATTGGCGTCAGTATCATCATCATCATCATCATCATCATCATCATCATCATTATGAGGTGATTCAAACTGAATTTCTCTGCTGAAACTGAAAAACAGTCCAAAGTTTCTTTAAGGTGGTTTAAGTTTAAGGTGGTCTGATCATTGTTTTGATTTTTGTCTGTAAAAAAATAAAGAAGTCACTCAGAAATGAGCCGCTGTGTTTTTATCAAACCTACAAATAGTTTCTCAGATTTTCTCTGTAGCAGTTCTGAAATATTTCATTTGTCTTTAAGACTTGACCTGATACTGTCTGAGCACATTTACATGATCAGCTTCAGTACAAACTGAGCTCGGATTGGCTGATCTGAGGTTATGACACGAGCAGACAGCTGCATGCTGGGAAATCTGAGCAGGTGAGTCAGTCCTGATGTCAGAGCTGGTACGGTCCCGATCCCGGTCCCGGTCCTGATCCTGGTCTGTCCTGAAGCTGGACTTTACTGATCCACCTGGAATGGTTTAAAGTTAATTAGTGAACTTTGAGTCGTTGGTCTGTTCGGAGGTGTTGACGGTCGTTAACGTTAACGACGGTTTAAACCTGATGAGTTGAATTAAATATGAAGTCTGATGTTTTCACATCATCACATTTATATTTTACTCTGCGTGTCGTGTTTGGGGCTGGACTTCAAGAAACATGAACTTCACATTGCCACAAAGATACATTAAACTTTAAACAAGTCCACCTTAAATTAATGTAAAGTTTAAGAGTTTCTTAAAAACCTTCAAGCTGTGAGGGCAGCGTTCAATAACCTCAGTACAAACTGCTTCAGATTCCACGACGTCCAACACTCACACAGCTGCACGTGAGGTTGTTGGCTCGTTGTCTGGTTGAAAATACGCCTGTTTTCTGTTTTAACGACGTTTCACTTCACACTTATTGATCCCGGATGTTTGAATATATCTCTAACTTTAATGTGGCACCTTTCACTGAGGTCAGCTGTCTACTGTTTTTATGCAGTGAATGCAAAGCGCTTCCATAATGATACATTATCACCATTAGTGCTAATTATAAACTAGTTGATTAAACTTGAAATATAAAGTTGATGCAAATATTTTGTGTCACTCCGACTAATCATGCAAAGTTTAAGGAACTCCGATTTCTGTTCAAACACCTGAAGTTTCTCAGCTCAGCAGTTTCAGGTTTGTGTTTAAGTTCTCAGTTTTTCTTAAAAAACAAACTAAAGTTCAGCTGATAATAAAAATACTGATTCATCCATAATTACTTTCATTGTTTGGACTTTTCATTTCTCCAAACTTTGGAGTAAATGTGTCGACGTCTGTCTCACTTTGTTCAGTAAAGTGACTGACAGGTGTGACGAGTTGCATAAAATGGCTCCCCTGTGCTCCCATGATCCCCTGCAGAGAGAACCGAGCCGGGGGGCTGACCAATGGCACGCCCGGTCCTGTGTGATGTCACAGAGGTATAAAGCCCCCCGCCGCCCTGCTGGCTCCTCTGAGCAGATCAGCGTTCCCGGCCTGGACGCCTCGGCTGGAGGGACTGCTGTCAGGAGGAAAAACAAAACTACACGGCGCTGACGGCCTGTAGTTTTGTTTTTTTCTGTGGGGTTCCTTTCGAGGCTCAGCTCGTTCTCCTTTCGGATTTTCTGACTAAATTTTCTGGATAAAGAGATCTTTGATTTTCTGAAGACAGCCCTCCGGGCATCCCCGGGCATCCTTGTGCAGACAAGTAAGTGTCTTTTTAAAGTTGTGTGATTGACGAGCGGCAGCTGACTGCTGATTCACACTTTAACACCCAGACGTCTGTCCTCTAACCCTTCCTGCCAGACTCCACTCATGCTTGCAGTCACTTTTCAGAGAGTGATGCTGACATATTGAAGCTTTTTGCTGCTTTTCCATGTTGAAGGTTATAATGGGACGTCCCAGAATAGCCCCTGATAGCATCAGACTGGACTCTCAGCTGGGCGGTGATGGCTTTTTAAGGGAATCAGCAGCAGGGCTATCAGTTGCTCCTCCAGCTATGTGCCACATGGTGGCTGTCAATCAAATCAAAGGTGTGGGGAGGGGTTGGTGTTATTTTTAGAGGTTTGGGGTCCAGTGTTAGATAAACCTCCCCCCCTCATTACATTACACAGACCTCTGTGGGGAGGAAGTGTCTGACTGACAGCAGGACTCATCGTTGAGGCTTTTATTTTGGAGGGGGGTGAACAGCTGTTGGCCTGTCTGTCGTTAAAGTTCATTATTTTTAGTTTTTAAAGTCAGAACAAAGTTTTATCCTGCAGACTTGATTTTATTCTGAAGGTGCTCAGAGGAAATCTGTGTGAACGTCTGAGTCGATGCTTCGATTAAAAATAGACGACACGAGGTTTGAGCGATGATACGAGAATGAATGAATTTGTATTAAAATGAACATACTGATGAACGTGTTTGTGATGTTATTGTTATATTTAATGTATCGTATGTGTTTGGAAGACGGACAAACACACTGCAGAGAAGAAGAAAGAAGAGAAAGCATCAATAAATGCAGTTTTTTATCCTCTAGCTGATCCAACAACACGCAGAAGATGGCTGACCTGTCAGAGCAGTTCACTGACAGGAAACAGTCCATAAAGACAAAATACAACAAGAAAGAAAAAGTGATTTTAAAAACACTGAAGTAAAAGTCTGAAAATCAGAAAAATAAAGTAAATAATTAAAGTATGAAAGGTCTGTACTGTTTATCATCAGATTATTATTTAAATTACATGACGTCAGATTTAATGAACTGACTGTCAGATCAGCGTGGTACAGTCAGAAGTATTTGTAGTGGAGTATAAAGTACTCAAAGTACTCAAGTACTCAAGTACTCTGATTCATTTTTTAATAACTCGATCTGCAGCTGGCAGCGTTACAGTCATCTCATTAACATGCAGTCGAGTCATCAGATTAAGTTTAGCTGTAACGAGATCTGGACTGTGCCGGGTTCAGATCTTCACACAGACCGGATTTAACTGCTGCACCAACCTGATTCACTTCTCCACAGACTGCTAACGTACTGCTAACGTACAGTCAATGTACTGTGAACATACAGTCACCATACTGTGAACATACAGTCAACATACTGTGAACATACAGTCAACATACAGTCAACATACAGTCAACATACTGTGAACATACAGTGAACATACAGTGAACATACAGTCAACATACTGTGAACATACAGTCAACATACAGTCAACATACAGTCAACATACAGTCAACATACAGTCAACATACTGTGAACATACAGTCAACATACAGTCAACATACAGTCAACATACAGTCAACATACAGTCAACATACAGTCAACATACTGTGAACATACAGTCAACATACAGTGAACATACTGTGAACATACAACAACCAACATTTAGTTAGTTGTTGGTTTAGTTGTTTGATGAGTTGGTTTCGTTGTTTAGTTTCTGGTTTAGTTGTTTTAGTTGTTGGTTTAGTTGGTTTAGTTAGTTGAGTTGGTTTAGTTGTTGGTTGAGTTGGTTTAGTTGTTTTAGTTGTTGGTTTAGTTGTTGAGTTGGTTTAGTTGTTGGTTGAGTTGGTTTAGTTGGTTTAGTTAGTTGAGTTGGTTTAGTTGTTGGTTGAGTTGTTTTAGTTGTTGGTTTAGTTGTTGAGTGGTTGACTTGGTTTAGTTAGTTGTTGGTTTTTTTTGGTTAAAATCTCATAAATTAATTCTCAGTTTACTTGAAAACAACAAACACTTTAAATTAAAATACAAATCGACATCAACGTTCAGGAAAAGAACTTTTAAGGGGTTGAGTCTGAAAACTTTAGAGGTACATGAAGTTCCTCTTAACTTAATCATCAGTGTAACATATTTGTCAAACCTGTTTAAGGTGTTCTTAACTTGAGTTTAGGTTAATTATAGGTTTGTTTGATGGAGTTCATTAAGGAGTAAATTAACTGACTGAGATAAGTTAAGTTTTTTAAAGGGGTAAAATTCCATCAGATCTGGGACAAACTGGGAAAAAAACTTAACATTTACCAAACAATAAGATGTAAAATCTCTTAAACTGTTCATGTAATAGGTTCATATCATCAGCATTATGAATATCAATAATAATAATGTGATTTATGTTTCAGTGTGGTGATTAGTGTGTGAATGAAAACAAAAGATGAACGTTTGATTTTGCTGAGTCATGATAAATTAAACTTGATGATTTTCTGTGTTGTTAGAGGACAATTCTTTTTATCATCATTTAATGTTTGAAATGCTCAACACGAAGCTGTTTAAAAATGTTTTTTTTATATCAGAGAAGTCAAAGAAAAAAAAGGTCTGTAATTTTAAAACATGTTAAAAAATATTTTAATATAAAAACTGTCAGATAATCAACATTAAAAACAGAAATGAACTGTGAGACACTGAGCTGGTTCAGGATGTTCACACGTGTTTTTACAACTTTTAACAGCAGAGTGTGAACCTGCTCACGGGTGGTCAGGCTGACGTGTCAGCAGCTGTTAGCTGGGCTTCAGACACCTGGGGCAACCAGGGCCAATCAGAACCAAGCAGGAAATAATATGGGCCAATCAGAACCAAACAGGAAATGACCAGAGCCAATCAGACCGAAGCAGGAAATGACTAGGGCCAATCAGAACCAAGCAGGAAATGACTAGGGCCAATCAGAACCAAGCAGGAAATGACCAGAGCCAATCAGAACCAATCAGGAACCAATCAGAGACATTTAAATCTAATCTGAGCCAACTAACACAAACAGTGACAGAAATGGGACAACCAGAGACAAATGGGGCCAACCTGGACCAATCAAAGCCAGAAGGGTCCAGCAGGGTAGGTCAAACCAGGTCAAGTGTTTAATAAACTCTGGATAGATGTCGTCAGTTCTGTTGGGTTCTGTTTCAAACTGAGCTGAACGACTGGTCGATTCATTACTTCAATAATAAATCATTGAAATCATTGATAAATTCTTAAACATTGGCACAAAAACTGGTTTTGATCATTTTAAAAGTTTAACATTCAAACCTGGTTTGACGTCATTGGTCTGCACCATCAAATGAAGTCATGGCTGCTTACTGTTCTGTTCCTTTACAGTAAAACTGTTTTTTGGTTTAAGTTTGATTTATGAATCTTAACCTGTTAATCTTGGCTCTGTGTTTTAATAAAATGTCATCTTCCATGTAATATCACAATAATGTTGTAAAAACAAGGACACACATGAATTGTCTTCAAATCTAAACAAACTCAAACTGTTGGAGTCGACCTGAAACTGAACTGAGCTGAAACCTGTCCAGGTCCCCCGCGGGGTTAAACAGGTGTTTTAATCTGCTGTGAGCTCTGCAGTGGATCAGCCTGGTGGTTTATCAGCCAGACCCCGCGGAGCCTGGACCACCTCCAGGGACAGAGTCCTAAAAATAAACCCAGAGATCAAACTTACGAGCTGCTCATCACAGCCAGAGTCCTGCTGTCAGCAGGTCAACTGTCACCGCCGGACTTCGGTTTCAGTTTTCATGTTTTAAACACGTTGTGTGTTTTTATGTCTTTTGAATTTTAAATATGTAAATATTAATATGTTATACATTTAAAGAACAGTACCAAACATCCTGTGGCGTTTGGGGATTTTATGTGATGGAAAAGTACACCAGCTCCTATTCTGGCACGACACTAGCTTCGCTCTCGGTCACCATAACCCTGTAAACCTCCTCCTCTTCTTCTTCTTCTTCCCGGTGGCTCAAAACTCCTGTGGTACAAACACTAACACTGACCCAGTGCTCTGAGCTCGCAGTCCGGGCAGCCCTGTGGCTAACAAACTGAGCTAACATGAGCTAACAGCAGCTAACAAACTGAGCTATCATGAGCTAACAGCAGCTGACAAACTGTGCTAACATGAGCTAACAGCAGCTGACAAACTGAGCTAACATGAGCTAACATGAACTAACAGACTGAGCTAACATGAGCTAACAGCAGCTCCAGCTGTCAGCAGTTTACTTCACTGTCCATCATAAACTCTGTAAATCACAGAGAGTTGAGGCGGAGCAGCCGGAGGACATCAGAGGGAAAACCAGGAAACATTTTCTCCATAAAATCTGATCCAGTTTCACCAGAATCAGTGAAATAGTTGGTGCTGTGTGACTTAGTGCCGTAAAGCGTTACGTACTTGCTTTAAAGGAAACTAAAGCTAACTGAAGGAGACTGAACATGAACCTCTGTGTGACACTTTGTAGTTTGAATTAAACTTCTTGTTTTGTTGCTGAATATATTTTTTCTTCTTTGAACAGAAGAAAATCGTTATTGCTGTTTTCAGTTAGTCTGTTTTCGGACATATTCTGATGGCTCATGTCCTTCTAGAAGAGTTGGGACAACGATGGAAAAAAGTATAAAACATTGTATTAAGTCTTTGATGTACTGTGTGAAGTTGATAAATTACATCAACTGTTGGTAGTTGACTTGCATTCTGGGTAATGTAAGCAATTGTTTTTAACAAAGAAGATTGAGTGGACGATATCTCTGGTTCTGCTGATCCTTTGGTTCAAACTGTCCATGATGAAATCTGAGTCTGTTTGTTGGATGTTAAAATGTGAAAAACTGTTTTTTTTAAATGCTGGTTGGTTGCTTTGTTCGGGGCAGCTGCTCTTCTCTGGAGCTGGTCATGGTCCAGTTGACCTTTCAGTCAGTTTAACTGGCATCAAGAAGTCTTCAATAATCTTGCACATTAAATCTTGTCTCATCAATATAGACAAAAAACACAAAAATACAACTTACAACAAGCAGGATGAGTGAAAGGTAGAACATGGAGAGGAAATAGAAGTCAGTGTGTTTGTTTCTCAGTTGAATCTCAAACGTTCTTGGCTCCATTTTTTTGTGTTTCTGTTCTGACTGTTTGTCTTATTGTCCGCAGGGTGCCAACCAACATGTCAACACAGGCGCCGACATTCACACAGCCGCTGCAGAGCGTCGTGGCACTTGAGGGTAGTGCCGCGACGTTCGAGGCTCAAGTTAGTGGTAAGGAAGCTTCAAAAACAGGCTAATGTCACTGTGAATGCAAAACATGTGTTTTAGTTTCAGTAACACTGTTGAGTGATGAGCCACCCCATGAAGATAAAGCATGTCATTATTACTAAAAGTCTCTGGGTGTAATGACACTAAAACCAGTGTCAGCATACACAGTAAGTGTCAAAAAGCTTCTTTCTTTCTTTAATGTTGTCCACAGATAAATTCAAGATGTGTTTAGCCTAGCTTAGCAAAAAGACTGGAATCAGGTGGAAACTGCTAGCAAAACAACATATCCAATGTTACGTGTGGTGCTTTGCTACCTATTAGCATCTTGCTAGCTTCTTGCAGTATCATGGTTGTAGTGGAGTGTTATTGTAGCAACAGCCAGCTAGCATGAACTCCTGAACTCATAGCGGGGTTTTCATATTTTGAGCTTTGCCCCAACACAACCGTCAACTAAACCCAGCTGACTACAGGATGGATTAGTTGGTTAGATGTTCAGCTACAGAGAGTTCAAGATGTATTTAGAAGTTTTTGGGTGTCGATTAGTTCGGCTGGTAGAGCATCCACCCCGTGTACAAAGGCTGTCGCTGTGCGGCCCAGGGTTTGAATCTGACCTGTGGCCCTTTGCTACATGTCATTCCTCATCTCTCTCTCTCTCTCTCCACATTCCTGTCACTCTTCAGCTGTCGCTATCCAATAAAAAACACACAAACAAACAAAAGATGTGTTTAGAAGTTTCACCTCCAGTCTTTGTCTTTCTAGGCTGAACGTGTCCTTTTAATAAGAGAATTACAGATAAATGTTCTGTATCCAAAGGTCCTCTCTGACAGTAGCTTGTTCTCTCCTCTCCAGGTTCTCCAGTTCCTGAGGTGAGCTGGTTCCGTGATGGCCAGGTTCTTTCCGCCGCCGCTCTGCCCGGCGTTCAGATCTCATTCAGCGACGGCCGCGCTGTTCTGAGAATCCCCGCTGTGACCGCCGCACACAGCGGAAGATTTTCCGTCAGAGCCACCAATGGCGCTGGACAAGCCACGAGCACCGCTGAACTCCTCGTTACAGGTGAGACCTCCCATCGTGGGTCACTTTTACTCATGGAAGGAAGGATTGCTGCACAGGCCTACCAGATACAAGCAGAGGTGCTCGAGAGTTCAAGGAATCAATCAAACAGCTACAAAGACACATACAACAACCACAAAGAGACTAAGTATTCTATAGTATTATAAAGTGTTACCAGAAAGAGCATTTTGCTGCATGTCCACTCTTAATTACTCTTAAATAGGTCAAAGTTGTGTCTGAAACCAGCGATTGTCTGTCAGTGAGTCTAAATTTAACGTGCTCTGAGCAGAGGGGCTTGGCCTGTTACTTAATCCAGTGATAAAACCGATATAGATGCAGCTGTTGCAGCATAACTTTCCTTAAGAGGAATCCCAAGTTTATTAAGTGATTAACAGCATGAACCCGTCAGGATCTCATGTCGGAGTCTTCAGTTACAAAACTCATAACATTTAAATGCACATTAAAAATATTGAGATCAGCTCATTAAACTGAGTGAGCCACAGTTTTGTTAATGGATTAATTAAAATGAACGTGAGAAGTTTCAGGGTCGGTTTGTTAAATAAAAACAGGTTTTATTCGTCACACAGACGTCACATTTTACTGATTAAACTAGTAATTGAGGAAGTGATCGTCAGATTAATCAATAATGAAAATATTCTTTAGGTGCCACCAAAAATAACTTTAATGTCTGTTTTTACGCCGATGACACACTTTTATTTAACTTCAACACACACGCCTTTTCCTCTTCAGTGTGTTTTTAATTCGTTACAGTCGTTACTTATTATTCATATATTCTTATATTAAATATATGTTTGTTGTTTGGAATATAACTTTTGATTTAAGATTCATAATCAACATTTAATGTAAAAATATAAAATCTGACTTTCTGTATTTCTTTCTTTGTTGTAAAACTATTGTTTAATTTTCTACTTGGCCTCCAGTTTCTACAGGATTACTTTCACTTTATAGACTTCATCATTTATACAGAAGTGAATAATTTATTACTCACATATGTCACATTTGGATTCAGAAATGTTGGATTTAATTCACAGTTTACTGGATGTTAATTTGATAAAATGTTTATTGCCCCAGCTACTTCAAACTCTTCTCTCATCCAAGTCCACGATCCATCAACTGTACACAATAATCTGGACAAGAATCTGAGATTCAGATATTTTGGACAGTTTTATGGGATGTTCTGTAAAACTGCTCTCAAGCTCGATTCTTTGATTCCCTTTTGAGTTTATCATCTCAGATTGTTAGTGATCACGCCATCGTTTGAAATCAGACATTTAATGATGTTTATTTCCTGTCTCTGCAGCGGAGACGGCGCCTCCAAACTTCCTTCAGAGACTGCAGAGCTCGACAGTGAGACAGGGCAGCCAGGTGAGGCTGGATGTCCGAGTGACAGGAATCCCAACACCTGTGGTGAAGTTCTACAGAGAGGGAGCCGAGATCCAGAGCTCAGCCGACTTCAGGATCCTGCAAGAGGGAGACCTGTACAGTCTGCTGATCGCTGAGGCCTTCCCAGAGGATTCTGGGACGTATTCTGTGACCGCTACCAATAGCAGCGGACGTGCTACCTCCACCGCTGAACTGCTGGTGCAGGGTGAGGCTTTCGAGACACAAATTTAAGATTTGAATTGTGTTAAATTGGTGGACAGTAAACCTAAACCTGCACGTGTGTTTCTGCTGCAGGTGAGGAAGCTGTACCTGTCAAGAAAACCAAGACTATTGTGTCCACGTCCCAGATGGCGGGTGCACAGACCAGAGTGCAGAGGGTGAGACGCACTAACAAAACAACCTCCATCGTTCTTCTTTCCATTAAAACCTGGACAGATCAAATCAATAACTAGTTATGTCATTTTTCCCGCTCAGAAGATGGAGTCCAGTTTCCAAACCACCACCATGATGGAGATGCAAGTAGAAGGAGGAATGATGGCTCAGCAAATGATGGCCCACAAAACTCCTCCACGGGTTCCCCCAAAGCCGACCTCCAAGTCCCCACCGTCCTTTGTTTCCAAGGTGACAGGAGGACGCCAGCAGTCGCCTTCACCCGTCAGACACGTTAAAGGGCCAACGCCCACACCTGTCAGGTACGACCCTTTCTGACAAGTCTCAGTAAAAACTGTCTTAGAGTACTTGAACCAGTATGAACTGTGTCCTGTCCTCTGCAGATCCGTTTCTCCCTCCGCCAGAGTGTCCGTGTCCATCTCTCCCATCAGACCAGTCAAGTCTCCCCTCATGACCAGGAAACAGGTGAGACATCCACCTCCCTCCACCTTCTCAGTAATGTCCAACCTCCTCCACACCACAGCTGTCATCACATTGCCTTCTCCTTACAGATCTCGGCCTCTGCAGAGGTCCTGCCACCCTGGAAGCAGGGAGACTACCACGCTGAAGCCAGCTACACCACTGTGAGCAGCATGACCAGTGTTAGTAGCGCCACCCAGCTTCATATGGAGAAGCACTGGGAGCAGCAGGTCACCGCCACCAGAGAGGTGAGGATGGTGGAGTTGTTTAACGTGAACCTGCATGTAGTGTCCAAATTATTCAGGCTCAGTGAAGCAAGTGAGAAATCACAATGAGACAACTGCCGCTCGCTCCTCAGCGAGTCAACAAACCTACAGTGAACTAACTGAATGTTGTGACGTGGAACGTTCCTCGTGTGCTGACGTGTTCATGTGCTGTGAATGCGTCAGGATGAGCATGTTTCCCAGGACGATAAGAGCGTTGCCGTGGCTACCGTGGTGGCGGCCGTGGATCAGGCTCGTAGCCGGAGGCTGCTCGAGGCCGCCGTGTCCGGAGAGGAGCAGGTAGACCGCCACAGTCTGCTTCATCACTCCACCTGCTGCTCAACCTGTCACCATCTTTTCTCCACCTCCACTCCACCATGACTTCACAGACACAGCTGTTGATCTGCGTGCTTGTGCGGCTTCATGTAGTCACTTTATAGAACCTCACACCTTGTAATCAGATTACAGCTCAGCAGAGATCATTTTAGAAGAACGCTGCTGCGAGCAAGTAAAGCTGAAAATGTAATGATGTTTGATGTGGCAGTGAGGAGCTCGAGCTTCAGAGCTGTATACAGTAGATAAAAACATGTCAGCTGGTAACATCTCTTGTATTTGTCTGTTCCTCCAGTGTTTCTTTAATGCACCAGATGAAGAATGATCTCCACCTGTCACTCTGATTAGCCTGCTTATTGTGGTTTTAGCATCAGTTAGCATTTGAGCTCTTTGCTGATTGAGAAGCACTAGCCAAGGTGGCCGCACACAGTAACAGCATACAGGATAACACCACATGAACGTTCTCGTCTTCTTCACCTTTCTTTTCTTCTTTTTCATGAAATCACAAGATGGAGTTCATCGTCTCTTTGCATGTTTCCTTCAGATGTTGCACGCTGCATGACGTCACTCTGGATGTTCTTCTTCTCTTGTTCTTAATCAAAGTATTTTTTCAGTCTTTGGGGTTGTCGAGTATCTTTGTCCCGACATTCCCGCGATGGATGTCCTGAGATCTGTGTGCTACTTTTTTGTGTCTCCAGGCTGAGGGAGGTAAAAAAGCCGGGGCGGTGGCCACAGTGATGGCCGCCGTTGACCTCGCTCGTGTCCGCCTGCCTGTGCATGGGGAGGGCGGCGCGGCCGAAGAGGAGGAGGATGTAGAGGTGGAGATGAGGCAGCCGCTCAGAGAAACGACTGCAGAGAAACATGTGGTTGTTGTTGAAAGTAAAACGCTGCCCGCTGAAGCGCCAGCTGCTGCTGCAGCCGTGACCTCAGAGCAGCAGCACAGAGTCCAGGTCTCACAGGTCGGAGGAGTTTGAATTCATGTTCGATATCATGTCTGACAAAAGAGTCCAGTCTTCCTAACCGCTCCATAAACACTCTGTTGGTCACTCCAGATTCACAGAACAACAGAAATCTCCTCCCACGTGGACTCTGGTGTCGCTCCGTCCTCAGTTCCACATTTCACAGTTTCTAAAGTTTCTGTTCCAAAACACGAAGCGAGCCACGAGGTAAGAAGAAGATCCGAGGCCCGCCGTCATCCCACCGAAACCTCCATCCCATCTTTAACACACAAGCACATCTTAGCATGCAGACCTCCAGCGTGTCGTCGTGTGTGATTCACTTCGCTCATCCTAAAAATATGACATCACTCTTTCATGGCCAATCGTACAGTTACATTGTAACCACGGTTCTCTGAGTGAAGACACGCTTCAGTTTCAGTGACTCCACACCAGCTAAACCAGAGAGCGCGATGGCCAGCCGACATGAGCAGCAGCACTTTACAGCAGGCCAACAGAACCACAGATCTTTCACCATCTTCTTCTACACATGCTACAAATTTCTAGTTTTAGCAAATCTGACTTCAGTTTCACGTCATTTTTCCCTAAATTAAGATTTTCTGGATAAGAAATCTTCACGAGGCGTCACATCGTCCCTCAGCTACATCTGAGGGACTCCAAGGTTTTCATACGAGCTCTGCAATTAGAACCGGTCACATCGCGTCTGTGATTCCTTTAGATTCTCCACAGGCTCAGCATGCTGTGCTAACCTCCTCACTGCTTACAGACACTGAGGTCAGGCGCTCTGGATTTTCTTTAGAAATGTTCTAATAAAAAAAAAAAAACATTTTAGGTGAATTTTTTAGACTTTTAAACCAAAAAACCAGAATAAATAATTCAGAATTAAAGATCAGGAAGCATCGAGTTCACTTTAATGTTAAATTCATCAAACTAAATAAATAAAATATGAATTCATTAGAAAGACCAGGATTCCCACACCTTCTGAAGCATCCAATTCAAGGACTTTCCAGGCCAATCCTTAAATTCAAGGACCCAGCCAGTTTAAGACACAGATCCAGTGAAGCCTGTTTACCAGGATAAACTGAAAATAGATTCAAATAAACGTCAGAAGAAACTTTTTCCCTTCAAATCAAAAACTTTCAAGGATTTAAAGGCCCTGTGGGATCCTCGACAGAGACTTCACCTCAGTGCAGACTTCATTAATGCCTTCACTCTCCACCTCACTAATCCTCAGCCCTGACTGTGGAGGTTTGGTTTGTTAACGCTCTTCTCATTGGCCGGTCAGGTGTCCATCGCCGGCTCTGCCATCGCCACCTTGCAGAAAGAGTTACGCTCCCCTCACACTGCCAGAAAGATCATCAAGCCCGTCAAGTCTCCCAGTCCGGCTCGCAGAGCGGCGCCGGAGGTGCGAGTGACGCCGGAGCCCCTCCCACCGCCGTTCAAAGACGTCAGATATCAGAGTCAGTTTGAGTTACAGCCGGGCGGAGCTTACCTAGTGAGTGAGGAGGAGTTTGAGGACTGGGAACCTCAGGTTGGTCCGACCCCCGTCACCTTCCTTCATTTTAACCCGTGTGGTCACCTGCGTGCCTCCCTTTACACCGTAACGCAGCAGCCAATCATACGCCGCCTCATGAAGACTCTTCACCTGTTGACCTCCATCCTGCTGTCCTCTCTGCAGGGTTTTTATCTGCCATAACCGGCTTCACCCCTCCATCCTCACAGAAACCGACCGCTGAGAGACTCCTCGTAGTTTGTCTGTGTTTGACTTGTTTCGTTGTTTTTTCCTCAGGAGGCGGCCGCAGTGCCAACAAGAGCTCAGGAGGCCGTCGTTCCTCCAACTCTCATCGCTGTGAGTCCACTTCCTGTTTCTTCATTTGTCGCCAACACAAGAAATGTCAAAAACTCAAGTGGACGTTAGAGGAACTGAAGTCCGTTTATCAGTCACAGTTTGTAGCTTTTCTTCATCTCATGTGACTGTCAACTTAATATCTCTGTGCTGATTGGACAGTTTTTCTCATTGAAAATTTATTAGTTAGTTATTTTAACCCTAACAATCAGAGAATGAGGATGAGGAGGATGAGCAGAATAATAACCTGATCCCTTCAGAGGGACGTCCACATCTCCAGTGCAGCATGATTTTCACTCCTGATATCACTGAAGAGTCACATTAAAACCTTCTGACGTCTGACGGTGCCTCTTCACTGTTCAGGGCCTGAAGAACGTGACGGTGACGGAGGGTGAGTCTGTGACTCTGGAGTGTCAGATCAGCGGCCACCCGGCTCCCAGCATCATGTGGTTCAGAGAGGACTACCAGATCGAGCACTCCATCGACTTCCAGATTAGCTACAAGAGCGGATACGCCCGGCTGGTGATCCGTGAGGCGTTCGCTGAAGACAGCGGCCGCTTCACCTGCACCGCCACCAGCGAGGCGGGAACCATCAGCACCTCGTGCTACCTGCTCGTCAAAGGTAATGAAGAGCACCAACCAAAATAAAGACGCGTAAAACAAGAGAAACTGCTTGTTAAAGTTAAAGTTTGGTTCATTACTTTTGTTGTGAAAGTTTGATTTTTGTTTCTTCACTGTCTGAGTTTTACTTCTGACAAGCAGCTGAAATGCTCAAAGATCGCGGACACGAAACATGTTCGACTCACAGTAAAGCTATCGTTAAAATGTTCCGTTAACGTTAGCATAGCTTTTTATAAACGTTGTTGTGCTGACAGGTTTTACTGTTTTCTGTTGCTTTAATCCATAAATTTGTCAAAGTTTACCTTCCAAGAAGTTTTTACGTTAGCTAACATGACGGAGATGCTGTTATTTTTATGGATGGACAGACGCTGTAAAATTACTTTAAATTTTCTGGATTTAAAATGTTCCGGTAACGTTAGCATACTTTTCTATAAATGTTGCTTCTTTTCAACTGTAGATTAATTTGGTCCGTGATTACGTTAGCTAACATTACGGAGATGCTGCTTTTAACTGGGACAACTGACAAAAGTTTTCAGTCAGTTTTCTTTTCTTTTATTTTTATGGACAAAAAATAAAGTTATCAGAAAAGTTTTCATCACAGTTTATGTGATAAATACTTTTTCTGTTTATCTTGAGCGACACGTGCACGCGGCACCCCAACTGCACACACGTGATTCAGCTTTGAAAAATGTGCAGCACTCATTAAACTTGTACTTTGTTGTAGTGTCAGAAGAAATTGAGAGCCGAGAGGAGACGACTGTCACTGAAACTGGAATTGCTCAAGAGAAAACGTGAGTTTTCAAAGTCTGACATGTTGTCACCCAACAGTCCGAATCAGCCACTGTAATATTACGTGTAAGTCCCGTAGTCGTGGTGTTTGATCGAGCTGTTGTTTCCTGTCAGTGTTTCCGTTGAGATGAGGGAACAGGTGGTGACGGAGGTGACTACAGGAGAGGTGGCTGCCCCCTTCTTCATCAAGAAACCAGAAGCTCAGAAGCTGGTGGAGGGAGGAAGCGTCGTCTTCGTATGCCAGGTGGGAGGAAACCCCAGACCTCACATCATCTGGAAGAAGAGCGGTGTGCCACTCACCACTGGATACAGGTACAAATCACAGCCACGTCTCATTATTATTGTTGCTATTAGAAAACCTAAACCTAGCTAATTGAGTTAGCTTCTGTTAGCTTCATGGTTATACTGTCTATTTTGGATAATTCCAGGCTAACATTTCTGGTGTCATATTTTTATCACATTAGATAACTACTGTTTTTGCCATCAGATATAAAGTGGCCTACAAGAAGGAGACTGGAGAGTGCAAATTGGAGATCTCTATGACCTTTGCTGATGATGCTGGAGAATACTCTATCTTTGTCAAGAATCAACACGGAGAAGCCTCCGCCTCCGCCAGCCTGCTGGAAGAAGGTATTTTCTATTTAGGAAACTATTTGAATGCATCACAGAAAGCTTCGTTGGACCAGTATCTCACATTATTTCTGCGTCTATGTTTGCAGAGGCATATGAAGCTTATATGAAGCAGTTTGACATGACATATAAAACTGAAGTGACGACGACAGTGATTCAGGAGCCCTCTGTGGTTGTGAGTCAGTACGAGCTGGAACAGAGGAGGCTGACAACCCCCATGAGCTTTGTCTCAGAAACGGTACTTTCTTTCTAAACACCTGAGATCTCATACCAATATTACAAGAATCCATAACCTCTAGTTCCTGTTGCTGAACATTACAAACTTTCTTTGCAGGAATTTCTCATTTCCGCCTTTGAAGAGAGGATCATCCAGGAGATTGAGCTCCGTATCATGAGGATTACCTACAGAGAGCTGGTGACGGAGGATGGAGAGCTGATGGTGACAATAGCAGAACAGGAGGCAGTGCAGCCGGCCTTTGACACACCGGTCAAAAACTACAGGATCATGGAGGGGATGGGAGTCACTTTCCACTGCAAGATGAGTGGACAGCCACTGCCAAAGGTACTTACCAAAGTACAAGACCTTACTCATGAATAAATTATGAATATAAAGAAACTTGCACTAAAGAATGCTTAAAACCTTTGTAGGACCCGGTACTGAGAAGTTAAATTGGTATAAAATCTCTCTCTTGCCAGATTGCTTGGTACAAAGACGGCCAGCGCATCAGGGCTGGTGGCCGTTACCAGATGGAGGTTCTGCAAGACGGACGAGCCAGCCTTCGCCTGCCCGTGGTGCTGCCAGAGGATGAGGGCGTGTATACTGCCTTTGCAGCAAACATGAAGGGAAATTCTGTCAGCTCTGGAAAGCTCTACATCGAGCCTTCCGGAGCTGTGACACCTCAGAGATACACACCACAGCCAGCAATGCAGAGAATCAGGTAAGCTCGAATAGAAGCTTTCACACTGACACCCGCTAAGTCAAAAACATCCAAAGTTTTCCAGTGCAGAAAAAGTTGAAGCAGTTCTGGTTAATATGGATCAAATGATGAACCTGACTCTGCTCGTTTCTCAGATCCACATCTCCTCGTTCTCTGAGCCGTTCCCCTGGCCGTTCTTCTAGTCGTTCTCCAGGACGTTCTCCTGCACGAAGGCTTGATGACACAGACGAGGCTCAGCTGGAAAGACTCTACAAACCTGTGTTCGTCATGAAGCCTTCCTCAATTAAATGCTCTGAGGGGCAAACTGCTAGATTTGACTTAAAGGTTGTTGGCAGACCCATGCCTGACACATACTGGTTCCATAATGGTAAGAGGAACAAGACAGATTCTACAAATGTTCCTTTATATGTTCTGTTATGTTATATGTGTTTTAAAACTATTTTATCCTCCTTTTCCAAGGACAACAAGTGGTCAATGACTACACCCACAAGATAGTGATTAAAGAGGATGGTACCCAGTCCTTGATTATTGTCCCAGCCATGCCACAAGACTCCGGAGAGTGGACAGTCGTCGCTCAGAACAGAGCTGGACGGACATCTGTCTCTGTAACTCTTACTGTGGATGGTAAGTCTGGGTCAGATACAGCCCAGGAAACTCTTGCAGTTTAACATCATCATGTCATTTAATACTGAGTTCCTCTGCATTGTATTTCACCATCCACAGCTAGAGAAAGCTTGGCTCGTCCTCAGTTTGTTGAGAAGCTGAGGAACATCACTGTGAAGCAGGGCACTCTGGTTGAGTTGGCTGTCAAAGCCATTGGAAACCCCCTGCCTGACATCGTCTGGCTGAAAAACAGTGACATCATTACCCCACAGAAGCACCCACATATCAAGTATGTATCATAAGCTATGAATGATTTACTTTTGACACAGGTATCTAAAACTTTGGATTAGTTTAGTCCTGTCCTGATCAATATATCTGAATGGTTACGCATTTCAGGATTGAGGGAACTAAAGGAGAGGCCAAATTCCAGATTCCATCTTCTGCGGGCTCAGACAGCGCTTGGTACACTGCTACAGCCATCAACAAGGCGGGCAGAGACACAACTCGCTGCAGGGTAAATGTTGAGGTGGACTTCAGTGCTCCTCAAGCTGAGAGGAAGCTCATTATTACCAGAGGAACCTACAAGGCCAAGGAGATCGCAGCACCTGAGCTGGAGCCCCTTCATATGCGATATGGTCAAGAGCAGTGGGAGGAGGGTGACCTTTACGACAAAGAGAAGCAGCAGAAGCCACAGTTCAAGAAGAAGCTGACCTCTATCAGAATGAAGCGCTTTGGTCCAGCTCATTTTGAATGCAGACTGACCCCCATTGGCGACCCCACCATGGTAGTGGAATGGCTCCATGACGGCAAACCTCTGGCAGCTGCAAACAGGCTGCGCATGGTCAATGAATTTGGCTACTGCAGTCTTGATTATGAAGTTGCTTATGCTAGAGACAGTGGCGTCATAACATGCAGAGCCTCAAACAAGTTTGGAGTCGATCAGACTTCTGCAACACTGATTGTTAAGGACGAGAAGGGCCTGGTTGAGGAAACACAGCTTCCTGAAGGTAGGAGGGCGCCACACAGGATGGATGAGATTGAGCGGATAGCTCACGAGGGCGGACCTGCAGGAGTCACCACTGACGATGAATTTGAAAAGACCAAGCCTGAAATTGTTCTGCTCCCTGAACCAGCCAGAGTGCTTGAAGGCGACATTGCACGATTCCGCTGCAGAGTGACTGGTTATCCAGCACCCAAGGTTAACTGGTACCTCAATGGACAACTTATCCGCAAAAGCAAGAGATACAGACTCCGCTATGACGGTATTTACTATTTGGAGATTGTCGACATCAAGTCCTATGACCAAGGTGAGGTTCGTGTTGTTGCAGACAATCCTCTAGGCACAACTGAGCACACCGTGAAGCTGGAGATCCAACAGAAAGAGGACTTTAGATCTGTTCTGCGCCGTGCTCCAGAAAAAGCTGCAGTGGCTGCACATGAGCCTGGCAGTATTGGATTTGATGTTGTAAAGGTCGACCGACCTGGTGAGACCCCACAGGACAGAGAGGTTGTTAAGCTGCGTAAGACCCAAAGAATTGTGCATGAGAAAACCTCAGAAGAGTCTGATGAACTGAAGAGCAAGTTCAAGCGTAGGACAGAGGAAGGTTTCTACGAGTCCATCTCCGCCGTGGAGTTCAAGTCTCGCAGGAGGGACGACTCCTATGAAGATCTACTGAAGAAGACTAAGGATGAGCTGCTTCATCACTTGAAAGAGAAAGAAGAAGCTGAGAGGAAACTGTTGGAGGAGCAGGGCCAAGTCACCATCCCCACAATCAAACCAGAGAGGGTCCAGCTCTCCCCCAGCATGGAAGCACCCAGGATCCTGGAACGCATTACAAGCAAGACAGTTGCTCCAATGGACGAGGTTCGTTTCAGCGTCAGAGTTGTCGGCAGACCAGAACCTGAGTGCCAGTGGTTCAAAAATGGCATTCTGGTCGAAAAATCTGACCGTATTTACTGGTACTGGCCTGAAGATCATGTGTGTGAACTGGTAATCAGAGATGTCACAGTAGAAGACTCTGCTAGCATCATGGTTAAAGCCATGAATGTTGCTGGAGAGGCTTCAAGCCACGCCTTCCTGCTTGTGCAAGGTAATTCTATACAAAATCTCTCTAGTAACATGCTCATTGTCTTGTCTTAATTTATTTCAACGTTTCAAATGATTGTTCTTGTTGCAGCCAAGGCAGCAATCAACTTTACCCAAAACCTGGAGGATGCCAGTGCAAACGAGAAGGACACCATGGTGACCTTTGAGTGTGAAACCAACGAACCTTTCGTCAAAGTGAAATGGCTCAAAAACAACATGGAGATCTTTTCCGGAGACAAATACAGAATGCACTCAGACAGAAAAGTCCATTTCCTGTCTGTGCTGATCATTGAAATGAAGGATGATGCCGAATACACTTGTGTGGTTGTAGATGATGAGAGCACCAGGACAAGTGCAAGGCTACATGTCGAAGGTAATCTTTACAGTCAGTCTTTCTGTCTACTGTTTTCTTTGGTCTTTTTTGGGTGGAACGGTAATAGATAATGGTTCTTAATATTGTTCTGTATCCAGGTGCTGCCCTGGAGCTCATAAAACACATGGAGAACATTGAGGTGCCAGAGACCTACGCTGGAGAGTTTGAGGTTGAACTGTCACGTGAGGATGCTGAAGGCAGCTGGTTCTTTGGAGACAAGGAACTTTCTCCCAGCAGTAAATACGTCATGTCGTCTCGCAGAGGAAGACACACCCTTGCTATAAAAGATATCAGGAAAGTTGACCAGGGGAAATATACCTTTGTATGTGGAGATCTGAAGACGAGTGCCTCACTGAAGATGAAATGTAAGTAACTTTACGGAGCAGTGAAATTATGTCGAGCTATGGAGTGTGATGTGATGCTAATAATTGTATTTCTCTATCTATAGTGCGCCCAGTGACCCTGATGCAGCCCTTGACTGACCTCACAGTGTGCGAGGGTGACATTGCTCAGCTGGAGGTCAAGTTCTCCCAGGAGAACGTTGAGGGAACCTGGATGAAGAATGGCCAGGCCATTTCTGCCTCAGACCGTGTCCACATTGTGATCGACAAACTGGTTCACAAGCTGCTGGTGGAAAATGTCACTAGAGAAGACGCTGCTTCCTACTCTTTTGTGGTTCCCGCCCAAGACATTACCACCTCAGGCAAACTCAGTGTTCAAAGTAAGAGTCTGAATTAGTATTAGATCTAAGTGATACCCAACTCGATCACTAGCACACACTGAACACTTGTCTTTCCTTGCAGCTATTGACATTGTGGTGCCACTGAAGGACGTGTCCTCCATCGAAGGCACCAAGGCTGTTCTGGAGGCCAAGATCTCAGCTCAGGACATTAGCTCAGTCAAATGGTACCACAACGACAAACTGCTGGTACCCAGTGACAGAATCCAGGCAGTGGCAAAGGGAGCCAAGCAGCGTCTGGTCTTCACCAGGACCTACGCCTCTGATGAAGGACACTACAAACTGGTGGTTGGCAAGGTTGACACCAGCTGCAGCCTTACTGTCGAAAGTAAGACTTGTTTTGTCCTCAGGATTCTGTTTTTTAGATCCCAGTTACAGTTTTCTGTTCTAAAAACATTGTTGTTTTTACAGAGGTACACATTGTGAAGCACATGGAGGACAAAGTGTGCTCAGAGTCCCAGAACGTCACCTTTAACGTTGAAGTTTCTCACGACGGTATTGACCCAGTCTGGACATTCAAGAACCAGCAACTCAAACCTGGACCCAAATACAAGATGGAGTCCAAGGGCAAGGCTCACTCTCTGACTGTCATTGATGCCATGAAGGACTGAGGAAGGCCAGTATATGTTCCACGCTGGTGAAAAGACATCCAGCGCCAAGCTCACTGTCTCTGGTACGTCAAAACTAAACTAAACTAAACTAAACTATGAGATTATTGAGTTGTTTGCTCAAATGAACTGATTTTTAAGGCCCACTACCATGAACAATACCTTAAAATGCTAAAACAAAATGCTTCCTTCTGCTCGCCACTAGGTGGAGCCATCACACGGCCCTTGCAGGACGTGACAGTGGCGGAGTCTCAGACAGCTGAGCTGGAGTGTGAAGTTGCCAATGCCAACGCAGAGGGCAAGTGGCTGAAGGAGGGTCAGCCTGTGGACTTCAGCGAGAATGTGGTGAGTGAGGTGAAGGGAGCCGTCAGACGCCTCATCATTGTCATCACCAGGCCACAGGATGTTGGAGAGTACACCTACCAGGTGGCCAACTCCAAAACCACTGCTAACCTCAGGGTGGAGGGTAAGCCAACAAACACGTGGTTTCACTTTCAAATTAAAAAAAGACTCAAAACACTGTTAACTAATCTCATGAGTCCTTTGTTTCCATCTGTAGCTGTGAAGATAAAGAAAACTCTGAGGAACCAGACTGTGACGGAGACCCAGGAGGCGGTGTTCACGCTGGAACTCACCCACCCCGACGTGAAGGGATCCCAGTGGATCAAGAACGGTGTGGAGCTGCAGAACAGCGACAAGTATGAGATCATCACCGAGGGCATGGTCCACACACTGAAGGTCAAGAACTGCAACACACAGGACGAGTGTGTTTACTCCTTCAAACTGGGAAAACTGTCTGCCAACGCCAGGCTCACTGTGGAGAGTAAGTATCTCTGATTTACATGCCCCACAATCCATCAATACCCAGTGTACTGACACCGTCTTTTTGCAGCCATCAAAATCATCAAGAAGATAAAGGACGTGACATCGCTGTCAGAAGCCACCGCCTCCTTTGAGATGAGCCTTTCACATGACGACATCCCCGTCACGTGGATGTTTAAAGGGGTGGAGCTCAAGTCGAGTGATAAGTGTAAGATTCTGGCAGAGCGGAAAGCTCACAAACTGATCCTGCAGAACGTCGACAGCAGCAATGCAGGAGAGTACACCGCCGTGGTCGGACACCTGCAGTGCAGCGCTACGCTCACCGTGGAGGGTATGTAATGTACATATGATGTCAATTATATAGTGTAATATAGTAATTTGTTTTTTCTTCTGACTATTCTCATTTGTTGGATTTGTCTGTTGCAGCTCTGCGAGTGACCAAACCCATGAAGAGTGTGGAGGTCCCAGAGACCCAGGTGGCCACGTTCGAGTGTGAAGTTTCTCACTTCAACGTGCCATCCATGTGGCTGAAAGACGGTGTGGAGATTGAGATGAGCGAGAAGTTCAGGATCGTGGTTCAAGGAAAACTCCACCAGCTGAAGATCATGAACACCAGCAGGACCGACTCTGCAGAGTACACCTTCATCTGCGGGAACGACAAAGTCTCTGCAACGCTCACCGTTAACCGTAAGTCGATCGAGTTGATTCTGTCTAATGACAAAATATGTTTGATGAGTATATTTCACCTGACTTGTTCGCTCTTCTCCAGCCGTCTTGATCACCTCCATGCTGAAGGACCTGAATGCTCAGGAGAGAGACACCATCACCTTTGAGGTCACCGTCAACTACGAGGGCATCACCTACAAATGGCTGAAGAACGGTGTGGAGATCAAGTCATCAGACAGATGTCAGGTCCGCAGCCGGCAGCTCACGCACTCGCTCACCATCCGAAATGTTCACTTCGGTGACGGAGGAGAGTACCAGTTTGTGGCCGGCTCTGCTGCCACCGCTGCTAACCTGTTCGTCGAAGGTAATTTTGAAATGTTGTCGTATAGATGACACTGAGCGTGAGACGTGGGGTGATCGAGCATTCTTTTTTCTTCTCTCTCTGTTTTCAGCTCGTGTGATTGAATTCACGAAGAAAATCAAAGACATTAAGATCACAGAGAAGAAGAAGGCTATTTTTGAATGTGAGGTTTCTGAGCCAAACATTCAGGTGATGTGGATGAAGGACGGTCAAGAGCTGGACATGTCTGAAGAAAGGTATTAATTCATCTTTAAATCGTTGTAACTGGTCTTCAACACTTTCAAACGGTTACACATGAGCTCATTTTCCATGTCGTGACAGGTACATTGTGACAGCAGAGAAGTACGTTCACCGCCTGATGGTCCAGACTGTTCGTATGTCTGATGCTGGAGAGTATTCTGTTGTGGCCGGATCCAGCGTCTCCAAGGCCCACCTGACCGTGGAAGGTCGAGACATCCGTATCTCCGAACCTGTGGAGCGGGAAATCACGGTGAGACAGACCTGCAGGCTCAATATGTTTTAGAGTCAGATCTAACTAAAGAGACAACCCACTAATGTCACGTTAAACACAGCATCAGGACGCTACAGTCAACCAGACTCCATTGTCAATTTAACATTGCAGAATATCATAAAACACTTTTTCCCCTGCTGTAGGTTCTGGAGAAACACAGAGCAACCTTCGAGTTTGAGGTGAATGAGGACGACGTGGAGGGTCACTGGTTGAAGAACGGGGTGGAGATCCAGTTCTCAGTGGAGGAAAGGTTCAACTATGTGGCCATCAGGAAGCTTCATCGTCTCACCATCTCTGAGACCTACAGGAGCGATGCCGGGGAGTACACCTTCATCGCCGGCAAAAACAGAAGCACCATGCACCTCCGAGTCAACAGTAAGTCCCGCAGGAAGATTAGATTTTATCTGGATGTGTATTTATTGTTGAAACTGTGAGGAGTCTAAAACATTTTGTTTTTGTCCTTGTTCAGTCCCGGAGCCGCCTCAGATCATCCGCCACATGGAGCCTCAGTCGGTGGAGGCCGGTAAACCAGCTCGCTTCTCAGTGCAGGTGAGCGGAGTTCCTCAGCCTCAGGTCTCCTGGTTCAAGAACTCCCAGGCCCTCTCTCCAGGCTTCAAGTGCAAGTTTCTCCATGAAGGCAATGAGCACTCACTGCTGTTGATCGAAGTGTTCCCCGAGGACGCCGCCATCTACAACTGTGAGGCCAAGAACGACTACGGCACCGCCACCAGCACTGCAACACTCAACGTGGAAGGTAAGATGGAACAATATTATATATTATATATTCCAGATCAACTCCAGGACATGTGTAGATGCAGGTTTGTTTGCATGTTGTAGTGTCAGAGGTGGTTCCGGACTCGGCTGCTACCGTTGCTCCTCCTGTTGTCATCTCACCCATCGCCAGCACCACAACTCGCGAGGGAGAACCGGCTCGCTTCCAGTGCAGAGTCCGTGGAGATGGTAAGAAACTGAAGTCTCACTTGAAGTGGATACAGTCGATATTTTAATAACAGCCAGCTTAGCTTGGTCGCCAAAGGGACAATAAGTCTGAGGTCTTTTTTGTCAATTTACTCGGCCACAAGAGAATCCACTGATCTCAGAGTTCCAATCCAAAATCCAACCTGCCATCACAAACGTTCTTTTCTTTCGTCCTCTGTCCAGATGTGAAGATCAGCTGGTTCCACAAGGAGAAGGAGATCAAACAGTCAGAGTTCTTCAGGATGTCTCAGTTTGACGACAGCTGTCAGCTGGAGATCTCCAGAGTTTACCCGGAGGACGAGGGCGAGTACACCTGCGTGGCCACAAACAATGCCGGCAAGGCCTCCTGCTCCGCCTCTCTCACACTGGACGGTAAGTTGTTGTGAAGCATGGCTGCTGCCAGCTTCAATAGTGATGGCTTTTATTTTGTTAATATACAGACGGGTGACAGAATAATCCATGTGCTGGCGTTTTTTAACCTGCTGCAGTGGAGGTTTGACACCAGGTCACAGCTGCTGACTGTAGGAGCAAGTTTCCTGAATTTCTGATGACATAGCATGGTCATTTTATGATTTCATACAGTAAACATCTGACATATTGTTCCTGTCACCTTCTGTCTCTATATTCTACTGTAGAAAATATATTTCTTTCTTCTTTGTGCTTCATTTTAAAAACTGGTTTGAGGTAAATCTTTGATGTATGTGAGCTCCAGTTTGTCTGTCTGTGGTGACTTTTGTAGAAAGACAGAACAGGAGGATCTAGCCTAACTCTAGTCTGTTGGTTGTTGATGGTTTACCTGACCTAGTCCTAAAGAAAGGTCAGTCATTGTTCACACAGTCAGTTAGAAAATGGGCATTGAACAAATGACTGATGGTACCAACTGGTTTCAAACCTGGTTTAAACTGGGATGAATGTAAATCCAATAAAACACATGAAGTCAATGATCATGCTTCCTTTCAGGGCAAACACACACAGTGGACAGTCGTGCTGAGTCTCAGTGGCACGTCTCCACCAGCCTCACCAGTCTAAAGAAATCTTCCCTTGGCCAAAAGCCAGTTTTCATCCAGCCAATCACAAGCTGTACGGTGCCACACGGGGAGGTGGCACGCTTTCATGCGTGTGTGTCCGGCATGCCGAAGCCCGAGATAAGCTGGTTCCATAACCGGCAGCCAGTTCAGCCCACCAAGAACGTGGTGTTTCATTTCGATGAGGTGTCGAACACCGCCATGCTCATCATAGTCGATGCTTTCTCTGAGCACGCAGGGCAGTACACCTGCAGGGCGGCCAATAACGCTGGAGAGGCTGCGTGCTCGGCCACCCTCACCATAACCAAAGAAGAAGAAGAAGAAGGTAACTTCTGGATCCGTCAGCTGCAGGTTTCCTGTGAAACTACATTCTAAAACAAACCCTGCAAGATTAATTCACCCTCCTCGAATACCTCAGACAAACACACTTCAAGGGATGTTCCGAACCAATCTGAAGAATTCGTATCAATCGATTGAACCAAGACAGATAACACAGAACAAACCAGAAAGTCAGAAGTAAACAGAACTACGATAAAAATATGAAATCATTTCTGAGTCACGTTTTTTACATTTTATTTCATCCTTTAAACAACCAAAGATCAGTTAAAATAACTAATGTGTCAACTGTCTGTAGCTGAATCAGATCGACCTACGCTATTGTACTTCCATCCGTCATGATGGTGGTACTTGGATATTCTCTGAGCTGGTGCCCTGTGTAAAGTTGAGAAATGCTGGTTTAGGTTTTGTGTGAGTGTACAGCATAAGTAATGTTGATAATTCACAGGGCTTGGATATTTCCTTTCCCCACTCTTACAAAACACATAACGCACTCACACCGTGACATCCTTCAAAGCGATGCTACAAACTGGATCGGGACATCCCTCAAACCTCTTTTCGATGTGTCTAACCTCACAGCTCCAGAAAGATGAAAACCACTTTGTTCACAAATGCACCTGTTTGTCTAAAGAGTATCACCTCTTCCCTCTGTTCCACCTTCCACAACAACCCTCCCCATGGGAACAAACTCATCTCTCCTCCCTCTTTGATCCTCTTCGTCCTCACCCTCCTCTTCCTCTCCTGCACAGGAAAACACCAGAACATGCATGAAACTCACATGTATAACGTTTTACCTCCGTTCTCTAGGAAACTCCAACCCGTCTTTGTTTGATTCAGTTTGTTCTTTGTCTGTATTTCTTGTTCTTTCTTTTGTCGCTGTTTTACACCTTGTTCTCAAAAAGTTTGCAATGTTTCATTTCTTACTAAAAAATGAAATCCCAGTGCAAATCATGAAGTTCATTTGGTAGAGAAATTAGACTCCAGTCTCCACTCTCCTTTGCCTTGTGCATTTGGATTGTGTAATTTTGGTCCATCATCTGAGCTCTTAGAACGTCATGATCACAACAGTCACGTACAAACTTGCCAAAAAAGAAGAATTTCTACTGCACTTCTACTTCTTCTGTTGAGTATACAAGTTGGATGATTCGTTCTTGATCTTTGGTCGACTGACTGAACAAAGTCCACGGATCATGACAGCTCATGGAAACGTTTAAAAGTTGACACTGAATTTCACTCATGGTTTAAACTATTTTTTTTACTTCTTCTAAAGTTCCAGTAAATAGGTCAACTACATCTTTAACATATAAAATATATCCGTCTATGCTGAGATAAATGTGCTCACACTGTGCTAATGTAAATCTAAATGTATGTAATCTCTTTCCATCACAGTGACTCGAGAGCAGATTGAAGCCACGATTGAGCAAGAAGTCAAAGGTAAGGCCATATCAGGTTTCTGACCATCATATGTTAAACAAACAGATTTTTGTCATCACACCTGAGAAGCAGCCTTAGCGGAAAAAGGGACAGTTTAACCAGATTTCTGTTTAACTTGATTTTTCCACTTCGAAAGTAGTCTGTCAGCAGGTAACTTTGATCCAAGCTTTGGCTCATTGAAGATGTGTTTTGAGTGGAGAAACTGTTGAGAAAGTGAAGAAGAAAACAGATGTGTGGGTGCATGTATTATGGATTATTGTTGGCCTGCATTCACAGACTGCTTTTAGAGTTTGTAATTATGTCCTTATGTTGAACTGTCCCTTTAAGTGATCTTTGAATTTCCACAGTTGCATGTCATCTCTCTTGTCTTGTTAGAAAATTCCTGTTGTCCTGTTTTTTCTACCTGCTCTTGTTCTGTTCATACTCCATGGTTTCCCTCAGGCGAGCACTGGTAGAACTTGCTTGTACCAGTTTTTGAAACTTGCGGTTTGCATCCAAAAGTCGTTTCGTTTTTTTGGCATGAAGGTTCCTCTGATCTTTTCACAGAAAAGGTGCAGGATATGTATCTTTTAAAGCTTACCGACTTGAAATGCCCTTTAAAAGATATGGAGGTTTACTGCATCTGGAACTGATACCTTCCTCCTGCAAAATATTTCTTAGCCTGGCTTGCAGATAGTGGGATGTGATTCCTGTGGTTTGCATTCTAAATAACACCAGTAAAACTATATTAGTTCGAATAAACGCCTTCTCACCCAATTTTTCAGCTTCATTTGTTTGAGTTTTGGACTATAAAATATGGCTTGGAGAGCTTTTTGCTTCTCATTGATACTTGTGCATCATTTATTTCCTCTTAAGTTTAAGGATTAGAAAGGGCGTTTATTCTCCTGTCTGCAAGTCAGGTAAGGAATATTATAGCATAAAACCAAAGCAATTATCAAAAAATAAAACAAGTGAATGTTAGCAGCCCATCTTGGAATAATGCTCTTTTTAATAATCATAAAATAATTTATGTTTTGAAGAAATTTCCACAGACGAAGGATCAAAACTTCCTGCAGGTTTCTAATATAAAGAATCAAGTCTTGCGTTTATTCGAACAAATATGGTGAGTGAA
The DNA here is from genome assembly GCA_014281875.1 of Nibea albiflora. Taxonomy (NCBI): domain Eukaryota; kingdom Metazoa; phylum Chordata; class Actinopteri; family Sciaenidae; genus Nibea; species Nibea albiflora. Next base: position 253,378 of record CM024796.1, on the reverse strand, counting down.
ATTATTTTTTATGGCATTGTGACTCCCAGCATGCATTTAATATTTCCATTAATGATTCATTCAAATCCTTTTCTCTCGTTTTACCCCTGGAGGCTGTGTTGTTCTGACAATTATCTGTTTCTGTTTGCAGAGCTGTTTTATCATGAGAGCAAAGAAGGAACACCACACAGCAGTGCAGAGCTCACCGCGCCTCGACAGCTGAGAGGAGCCTTCTCCGACACCGAGGACGTCTTAGATCACGGCCTGGTGTCGGCCAACCGCTGCTCCAGCAGAACCTCCTCCATCACCTCATGGACGGAGAACATCAAACCTTCTTTCACCAAAAAACTCAAGTTTCAGTCGGTTCTTGAAGGAGAACCTGTGGAGTTAAAGTGTAAACTGGTTGCTTGCCCGCCACCAACTATTCTCTGGTTTCATAATAATAAGTCTATTCCTAAAGAACGTAGACGTAGGATTTGTACTGACAGCAAGATGCACATGCACGTCACCTGTCTGGTTATCGATAGTATCAAAGAAAAGGACTCGGGCAGTTATAAGGTAATGGCGTTAAACACGGAGGGTTCTGCCGAGTCCACAGCATCACTTCTGGTGTCACTTAGTGAAGAGCAGTCTGCTAACTTCCTGGGCTTTGTTCAACGCTCTGCCAAAACCCATGAAAGTATAGACACCATGGTGGAGCAGAGGAAGGAAAGGAAGATTAGGGTGGACCTCAGGTGTGTAGGGTCTCCTTTTGACAAAATGTCGAAGGTTCATCAGGGAAGATCTCGATCTAAGAACTCTCTGGTGCGTTCAATGTACTTCAAGTCTAGCCCCCAATCAAAAGAAAAAGAGCCAGAGAAAGAGTCCAAGCATCTGGAGACTGCTTCTGAGCGTGCCCCGTCTCCTCCACCCATGTTTGACAGGTCTGAGCACTTTAATGACAGATTCAGTGACATCTACTGTGACCGGCGCACCGGCGCCAGGTTCAGTGACAAATTTAGTGACAGGTGCAGCGACAGATACAGCGAGAGGTTCAGCGACACTGAGAGTCTTCACAACGAGGTAAGAACAAAACTTGCCACACTCCAGAAAGTCGTCAAACAGAAGAAGAGGCTTTCTATCTCTACCATGTCCTCCTCTGAGTTTGAGTTAGAATCAGTTGCCAGCGAATCAAGCTACGCAGATTATGTGGAGAAGCTCAGGGTCAAGCCTGCCTCTCTACCTGATGTCCAACATTTCAATCGACCATTCGATTTGGGAGAGGGTCAAAGGGAGATTCAGGGTAAAACTTCAAGGAGACAGCCCTCTCAATCCCGTGTGAGGCATTCATTTGAGCCTCAGTCCAGAGCCAGGGCTATTCAGATCATGAGAGGGGAGTTGGTGGATACACTAGTGGATGAAAAAGATGAATCCCAGGCAGATGGTAGATTCAAGCAGATGGCAAGTGAACGTCACAGCTTGGTTGCTGACCAAAAGCTGGAGGGTACAAAGGCTGAGGCTGAGCTACGTCACCCTGAAATCCAGTACTCTGAAACATCAGCATACCCAGAAACTACAGCGTACGCTGAAGGCAGGGAATTGGGGTCACCCAGCACTAAGCCAGTTGCATCTATTAGGGAAAAGTTCTTTGGTGAAGGAGCAAGACCAGAAGACAGAGCAACAACAGAAACAATGGAGTCATATGAAGAGGAGGGGGCAGGAGATTCTTTGAGGGCTCAATATGAGAAGAGTCTTGAAGCTGAACGGATGCAGTGTGAAGAAAAACTTCTTGCTCTGCGGATCAGGAAATGGCAGCAAGGGAGTAGGATGTCAGAGGAGGAGACATTTCACCCTGAAACTGATCTGCCCACACCAGCAGAGACACAGTACATGGAGCCTGCAGGACACGTTTACACCCAGCCGGAGGTGGTGGAGAAAAGACAAACCGTAGAAACTGAGGCCGTGCCCTCCTCTTTCCACAGATCACCCAGAATAAAGACAAAGTTAGCAGATACTAAAGCTGCAACCGTGTCAGCATCCAGATCACCTAAAGTAAAAACCAGAAGCGAAGAAATGGAAATGTCACCCACAATGGAAGCCCGATTAGAAGAAATGGAAAGTGAACTCACACTGGCTCAAAAGTCCCCCAGAATAAAAGCTAGAGGAGTAGATGTGGAGGAAGAGTTGTCTCTCGGCGCAAAAGCCAGGGCTGAAGACAGACTCAGAGAGTCACCCAGGCCAAGGCAAGTCACATCAATCAAAGAGAGGTTCCATAGTGAAGCATCAGGGCCAGAACCAGCCGAGCCATATGAAGAGGAGGGTGCAGGAGAGTCATTGAGGGCTCAGTATGAGAAGAGCCTTGAAGCTGAACGGATGCAGTGTGAGGAAAAACTCTTGGCCCTGCGGATCAGGAAGTGGCAGAAAGGCATGCGAATGTCAGAAGATGAGACACCCTTCCCTGAAACTGATCTGCCCATGCCAGCAGAGACACAGTACATGGAGCCTGAGGGGCAGCAGCAGGAGGTGGTGGAGAAAAGAACAATTCTAGACCATGCTGCCATCCCAATACCTAAGTCACCTAGGGTAAAAGGTAGAGTAGAAAAAGATGAAACCTCTGCCCCCTTGCTTAAATCCAGAATGAAAGCCAGACCAGGAGAATTAGAAACTGAAGCATCAGTCATGCCGGCACAAAAATCACCCAGAATCAAAGCCAGAGGAGCAGAAGTGGAAGCGGAGTCATCACCTAGAGCAAAAGCCAGAACAGAGAAAATGTTGTTTGAGAAGACAAGAGAAGAACGTGAGCTCCAGCTGTCAAGGGAGAACCTCTCCGAGCTGAAGAATGAGAGTGAGAAGTTTGCCAGTGAAGAGGAGGCCTTGACTCATCGGATAATGAAGTGGCAACAGGATGTTCTGATGGAACAAGAGCCTGACTGGGTGGAGGGTTACTCACCAGTCCAGGCAGAGAAGACCACAGAGGTTGGAAGAAATGTTGCAGAGCCTTCTGCTTCAGAATCAATTCCACAGCCTGAAGTGGTCCGCAGCCACAAGCCTTCCCCGGGAAAAACAGTCAAAGAGAAGTTCCTTTCGAGCGAGTCAGTTCCAGCTGGTTTCGAAGATCAGCAGGGTGTCGGCCTGCAGTGGCCACCTGCTGGTGAGCTGCTGACAGAGGGCCGTGAGACCAGGTTGCAAAGAGACAGTGAGTACTTTGTAAGTGAGGAGGAAGCACACGCTCAGCGTATCCTCAAATGGCAAAAAGACGTTGTTGAACAGGAGGAAGTGGCTGAACTGGAGTCTGAGTGGGCCTTAGACAGTCAGTGCAAACAACCTGGCTCTACTTTGCCATTTGAGTCCCATGTTCAACCATTTGATAGCGAACATGGTGGCACTTCTCATGGAACCCACCCCAGTGACTTAACCCTGACCCCACCACATACAACTCCAGCTAATGAAGCCTTACCAACCAAAAAACCTATACCTCTTCAATATGCCGCTAAGTACGACCCAAGGCGCTCTCCCACACGTGTTGGTTCACAGCATCAAGTGGGTGTGCCTTCTGAAAGGCCTACCGAATTTAAATCCACTCCTGAAAAAGACAGAATGGGTCGTGAATCTTCACCAGTTCGGAGATACTCTCCAATGAAAATTGATAGTGAGCCTTCAATGGGACAAGAACCTGCCTCTGCCCGGAGTCCAAGCCCCCATAAGCCCTCCGGAGAGTTTACTGCAGTCTGGAGGCGCTCTCCATCTCGTAGTCCAACGGTGGATCTGGGAAGAGAGGCAGAGGGCAGGCGAAGCAAGGAAGAGTATGCCATCAGTGCTGATAAATCCGGCAGCCAACGCTTCCAGTCAGAGGTAAGAGAGAAGAGTGGGATGAGAGAGGAGATAGGAGCTACCAGAGAGAGCAGTGAATGGAGACAACAGAAGGATTTTGCAGGTATAACGACAGAGGAGAGAAGCCGGGATTCGATGAAGTCAAAACAGGATGGCGCTGTAACGGAGGAGGATTCAGGACTTTACCAAACTCAAGAGTCAAAGAGGATGAAAGAACAGGATCCGAGTGCCAAAGGCTCGCGTCCAGTATTCGTAAAAGAAATATCTTCAGTTAAAGTAAAAGTCGGTGAGATGTCAGATTTTACATGCGAGTTCTATGGCGACCCTCTGCCCACAGTCACCTGGCTCAAAGATGGCCACCCATTAGCTCACAACCCTGACTATGATATTATGAGCAAATCTAATAAATCACAGCTTACTGTCTTCTATCCAACAACAGACCACGAGGGGACATATGACTGTGTCATAACCAATAAACATGGCAAATCCATCTGCAGCGGTACTCTCCAGATCGCTGACAAAAAGCTAACAAGGACATCAGAGGTGACGCACGAGGTGGTGGTCACAGAGGAGCTAGAGAAGGGCGAGGAAAACAAGGAGGGCATGGTAGAAATGGAAGTGAAAACCTACGCGGACTCAGGAAAGGCAACGCTTCAGGTTCCTCAGACAGTGATCCACAAACGCCGGTTGTCAGATGAATCTTATGAGTCTTCACCTGTAGAAATCAGAATTACCGCTGCCACTCCTGTCCCTGGGATGACGGAGGAAAGCAGTGAGGATAGAGCTCAAGCTTTTGCAGAGAAAACTTCAGATGTAACAAGCGATCAGACTGTGAAACACAAATTCACTTTCTCTTTTGACGTGGTTGCTGAAGCTCCTCACATGGTCAGTGAGTTAGAGAATATAACCTGTTCTGAGGGCAACACCGCTGTGTTGGAGTGTGTAATCGGAGGTGAGCCTGCTCCAGAGGTCACTTGGTTTCATGACAACGTTCACCTACAAATCACAGCTGGTAAATACAGACTTGAGGTAGACGATAAGGTGTACAGGCTGTATATCAGCAGTTTCACATACACTGATGTTGGAGTGTACAGATGTGTTGCTAGAAATAAGCTGGGAGAGGTTGCAAGCATCTCTGATGTGTCATTTCAACTTGAAGAGCCTTTACAATTTTCAGCGAGCAGAGTAAGGAAGTCTCCTAGCTCTTGTCCAAGCTTAACTGAAGCTGTCAAAAAAACTGATGCCAAATCGTCCAAATCCAGACACGCTGTCCCTGGAGCGCATCAGACTATATCTGGCTGTGGTCTGCCAGCCTCTGGCTCTATGGTTAAAGTTTCTCAGATTAAACAACTTTTTGAGTCAGGCTCGCCAGTTGCGTTTCGGACATCACCCTCTTATGAGGAACAGAGAAAGGAAACACTTTTCCCTGAGGAGTTTATACCTGCGATAGCCGTAACCCCTGACCACAAGGAACAAATGAAGGAATCTGACACCATGCATGATGTCACACAAACAATTCCTGTGTCAGGAAAATCAATTTCCCCTCAAACTCTTGCTTCACTCAGACGGTTCGTAACGGAGGTGCAGGAGTCTCCAGAGCTGGTCAGACCCAAGCCACGGAAACCTATCCAATTTCCCAAACGAATGGAGGCAGATATAGTGGAGACGGTGAAGAAGGAGACTGTGAAGAAGGAGCTTGTGCATACGTTTGACAGAACTAGCAGCTTCATTCCTTTTCAGTCCGAAAAAGTCCCTCCTGTAAAACGAAGAACTCCAGCTCCGGCCGAAGAAGCTGTTAAGCCTAAAAGGACTTCTGAATCTCTCAAAATTGAGGAACAAAGTGCAGCTGTAAGGTCTTCCCCTTCCCCTATCACTATGGAGCTCCTAAGTTCTGCTCAGGAGGCTTCTGTTCTTGAGGGACTGAAAGAAGGGAAGGAACATATAAAACAACAGGTTGAAGGAATAACTGAGGGATATATTTTTATTCCTGGAGTAGAGTCGGACAGCAAGGAGTGTGAACGTCCTGATGTGGAGCTGATTTCCATCCCAGAACCATCCATGGACAGCGGTGTCTTCTTTAGCATGTCGGACTCCCAGGCTGATGTGACTGAAGAAGCAGTTGAGCCTCATGTAGAAATCAAGGATGAGGGTGAGAGGATTGATGTCCATGTGGAGTCTGAACCTAAACCGCTCATTGTCAAACCTAAAGTGGACCGCAGAGTCAAACAACTTGGTTTGCCTGAGGATGCTGCCGCTGCTGAGGGACTTCAGAGCCAGGTTACATCTGTACAGGGGAGAGGTAGTTTGGACAAGGCCTCAGCAGCTGATGCTGGGGGAGCAGCAGCAGCTGTTAGTCCAATGGAGGAAGAGGAGGTCACTTTTGGTGCTGTGTACGACTACTACAATCCTCCAACAGACTGGGGAAGGCCACTGTCCCCAGAGTCTGAGATGTCCATAGAGATTGGCAGCACTATGAGCGAAGAGATAGCTGAGGTAGCTGAGAGGTTCTACACCCCTGGTTCATCTACTGAGGTCTCACAGCCGATTGCAGAGTCCTTCCACACTCCCAAGTCGCCCACATCCTTCCATACTCCAAGTTCTGATACACCTGGTGGGTTTACGACGCCTCAGGAATATCCATTCTCCCCTGTAGAACACAAGAGACCCTCAACAGGAGACTCTAGTGAGATGTTCTTCTCACCAGTTCAGTTCCTGACATCTCCTGCCGATGAGGGCATTGAAACAACGCCTCCTGGAATAAACATGGATGAGAGTCAATTCCTCTCCAAGGGACATGGGTCTTTGTGCCTGACAACCCTTCAGGAGAAAGTGCAGGGAATCCCTCCTGCCTTCCTCAAACCTCTCATCAAGAAAAGAGTCTTTGAAAGTGACTCACTGACATTTTATGCTGAGGTATTTGGCCTACCTTCCCCTGAAGTGAAATGGTTCTGCAACAAAACCCAAATGGTTGCCGACGACAGAGTCAAAATGGAGAGAGATGGTGATAGCATCTCGCTAACAATTCACAATGTTACCAAAGCTGACCAGGGAGAGTACATCTGCGAGGCTGTGAACTATGTCGGGGAAGCCAGAAGTGTTGCGTTAGTAGTTGTTGTATCGCAGGAAGTGAGGTTCATGCCTGCCCCACCTGCTGTCACCCATCAGCATGTAATGGAGTTCGATGTGGAGGAAGATGACTCCTCTCGTTCTCCGTCCCCTCAGGAGATTCTGCTTGAAGTAGAACTGGATGAAAATGAAGTCAAAGAATTTGAGAAACAGGTTAAGATCATCACTATTCCCGAGTACACTGCCGACAACAAGAGCATGATCATTTCTTTGGATGTGTTACCAAGTCTTTATGAGGAGGGTGCTGTGGACTTTGTCACACAGGAGCGTGATGACTTGAAAATAGCTTTTGAGGTCACTGAGATGCCTCCAAGGTTCATCAATCCTATCTGTGACATGGAAACCCCGGAGGGTACCACTGTCATGTTTGAGTGCTCACTGATGGGAATTCCATCTCCCATCGTGTCCTGGTTCAAAGGTGACAAAAAGATTCCTCACAATAACAAAAAATACTTGCACTCATCTGATGGAGACAACCACTTCTTGAAGATCTGTAAAGTCACAACACAGGATAGTGGAGTTTACACCTGCAGGGCTATTAACGTTGTTGGGGAGACTCTTTGTAGGGCCTCTTTGGTGGTGCTAAATGCCAAATCTTTCTCAGGGAAGACCAGAGGCAGAGAGTTGACCGCTGTGTCTCTCGGAAGTGCTAAAGTCCAGCCAGCAGAAGTTCGACATGATGGTTGGCAACACGTCGCTTGACAGCGAACAGGTGTCAGAAATTGAGCTTGAGTTTGAGTTTGAGCAAGAAGCCGATGAGTCACAGCGTGCGGTCAGGCTTGTGGCCAACACCGACAATGAAATGAGCGAACAGGGAGAGAAATATGTCAGCATTAATTTTGATGTATTTGCCGAGCCAGCAAAAGACGACAAGGTAGAGTTCAAAGGAAAGTCCTCTGACATGTGCAGCTTCCAGTTCCAGGTGACCGAGACGCCTCCTAAATGTGTCATCCCGTTGACTAACGTTACAGCAGCGGTAGGGACGCCAGTTATCCTCCAGTGTCTGGTTAGTGGTAAGCCAACCCCCAAAGCAGAGTGGTACAAAGATGGAGACCGTGTCACAGACAGCAGGTGTATAATCCAGGAGAAAACTGCAGGCCATTTCAATCTGCTCATTACTAATGTCACCCAGAGTGATGCTGGCGAGTACAAGTGCGTAATCCAAAATACAACTGGTTGCATTGAAACTACTGCACTGCTAAAGGTGTTTTAGGCGTCGAAGGGTCCGGGGCTGGTTGCACAAAGATAAACTTACTGTCCAAGTGCTTTTGTTGTATACTGATAATGTTTAACTGCTTTAAGAAAGTTGATTTCTTGGTACTAAGCTTAAGACTCTTGAAAAAAATGGTTGACCAAGCAATCTCCTTTAGCTGCTTTACTGTGGAACAGGAAATGGTTGAAGCAAAAGCTTAAATTAAACAGGAAATGTTTCACACTTAGACAAGTACAACACGTTCTACTTGTCTAAGACTGACCTAACACAATAGAAAAGTTGAAATCTTTGGGCAGCCAGCCCATAGTCATGAGGGTAAAAATATAGTTTTTAAAAGTTTGTAATAGTATGTGATGAATAGTGTAGGCAGTGATATCTTTATTTATTTATTGTTGTGTAAAAACTTCACACAACTCTTGTTTTATTTAAAATTTTAGTAGAAAAATCAGGTTTTATGTTTGCTTTTATTATCTGGTAAGACTTTAAAAGAGAGCTGTAACTTTGAAATTCAATGATGTGTGATGTGAATCAGTAAATTAGGACAAACAATATAGACAAATATTGTTTGTCTATATTGTTTGTTTTTTTAACAGTTCAGTTAAACATGGCGGTTTGATGAGGAAGCAGTAATCCATTCAGGCCATATAGAAACTGTTAAAAACAAACAAACAATTCAAAAAGGATTTAACGATAGATTGCAATTAAATGAGTGAAAGAAGTTTGTTTCAGAGCAGTGTTTGATTATTTAAAAAAGTAGATTCAAAAAGAGTAATTTATTACTTATTAATACTTACTTATTAATAATCAATAAATTGAAAGCCCTAATCATTCTGAGAGGAACATTTTAAAGAGCCATCATATCAAAAGTCAATCAGGAAACTATCAAGAATATATTGTCATATTGCTCATTTTGTTGCTCGTGTGTGATTTATCAGTTTTGTTGAGTTGAGTCTTGAGTTTTCGCTGCGTGTGAATGTTTTGTTCTGGATCTTAAAGCAAGCTGGTAACTCGTAGTAGAGTGAGACGATTGACAAATTGAAAATGGATAATACTGTGAAACTTTTTTTAAATTTAAATATAAGTTTTGATGTCTTGTAAATATGTGTAATTTTAGGAGTGTATGGGTGGCATTTACCGGTAAGACAAATAAATTTTAAAAATCTGGCATTAACATAGAAATTTATGGTTTATTTGTACAGACGTCATGTTGGTTTGTCGAAGAGTTTATATAATAAAATATCTGATGACATAACATTAGAGTCTGAGCTTTTTATTTATTTACATTACTGCATGTCACATTTAGACAAAATACAGGTGTCAAAAAATTCCTGCGCTTTGTAGGACTTTTTTGATACCAGTGCCAAAACCTTTACTAACCAATACAAATCCTGAGCTTTGTTTGAAAAAAAGAATCATTTTTCATAAAATACATTTTTAACCTTAATAAACGCAAATTATTTATGTACGCTTATTTATGAGATTCAAATAGTTATTTGATTTATTTAGCTTTAATTATCATAAAAATGGGCAAAATAAGTCAAAAGGTAATAGAGAAATAAAAAATGTATATTTGTATATAAAATATAAATCACTTACTAGAACTGAGAAAAGATCAAAGAAAGTTTGGGGGAACCTTTTTTGCCATTCTTAAAAATAAATGCATATCTTACTATGTATGTAGGGTTGTCCTCTCTTAATCACTTAGTCAACTAATAGGTAAGTTTTTGTTTTTATGATGTGGAAGTTAACCGCACAGAGAAAATAAAACTTAGTTTTTGGTTGATTGGGAAAAACAAAACAAAACCTACGACTTGTTGACTAAGACATTCAGTCAAGGACAGCCCTGACATTTGCTTTTATTAATCAGTTGTTAATATCGTTGCTTTTGTGTTGTGGATATTGTTATCAGTCTTGCTCAATATTTCCTGACAGAGCGTTCTAGCACCACCATCACCACTGTGGAAGAACAAGAGGAAACCTACTACACTGGTCTCCAGTTACCACAGAAAACAAAAACACTTGAACTCAAGCCAGAGTCCAAACGCTACTCTTCCACTTTAGAGAAGAAAAAAGAAAAGCCAGTTTTCCTCAGCCAGCTCTCACCAGTAGCTGTGACCTCGGGGGAAACAGCCAGGTTCACTGTAAAAGTGTCTGGCATGCCCAAGCCGACTGTTCAATGGTCTCACAATGGAAAAGTTATAAAGAGCTCTTCTGTGTACAAGCTGATAGAAGAGAAGGAGGAGTACACCTTAGTAATCACCCAGGTCACTTCTGAGTATGAGGGCGAGTACTCTTGCACTGCCACCAACAGATTTGGCCAGACAACATGCACCACGTACCTCGAAGTGAAGAAGATTGATGTTAGCCAGGCAGAGAAATGGGTTGAAAAGATGTTCAAGGTCACAGGTCAGCCTCCTACCTTCACTATTCAGATCCAACCTGTGAGGTGCTCAGAAGGAGGAGAGGTTTCTTTTAATTACAAAGCCAGTGGGGATCCAATGCCTGATGTAAAGTGGTTCAAGGGGGCCTTCCAGATCCAGCCCAGTAGAAACTGTATCGTTATAGCCAACCCAGATGGATCTGGCTTCATTAATATTAAGAGTGTCAAACAGGAAGACAGTGGTCTGTATACATGTAAGGCCTCCAACCAGTTTGGGGAGGCGTCTTGTAGTGCTGAGCTTGTCGTGTTCAGAGAATCAGTCTCTGTTTCTCGCAAACAGGAACAGATGACAGTGGTTCAGAAGAAAGGCTACAAGGTTTCAATGACAGAACAAGCAACAGAGTCCCGCTTGTACCAGGTCAGCCTCCCAGGCCAGGACAGGGCTAGGTCAGATCAGATGGTCTATACCATTGGCACTGAAGACCGGCAGATAATTCCCAGTGAACAAGTGGGCTCCCTTAGAGAACTAGATATCTCTGCTGCCACTATTCAGCTTGAGCAGCTGACCCACCAGGCCGCAGTGCTTCAGTCTCATGAGATAGAGGAAAGAGTGTCTGTGGTTCCTACCCACCCACCTCAGACTTCAGCTATTCCTGCGAAGCAGCTTCACATGGCAGCATTTACATCATCTGTGGAGGAGAGCCAGGACCTCACAGAGCAGCATTGTGATCGCATACAGAGCCCTGAGGTCATTGAGCTTCAGGCAGCTAGAGAAAAGAGGTCACAGGTGATGTCAGCTGTTGCTGAGGAGCTCACCCCACTTTCTACTGTTAGCACAGACATGCTGGTTGACAGGAAGTCTGCTACTGTCAGGCCTACTTCTGAACCTAAACATCTAGTCAGTGGGCATCAAGTAGAGTCACAACTGTCCATCCTGAAAGAGCAGTCTCAGGATATTCCCAAACCACAGGAGGAGAAGGGTTACAAGGTTAAGGAAGGTGTTAAGATTTTATACTCAGCCCAGTCTGCAGAGAAACGAGTGCTTGCAGAGGGCCACACGACTGAACTAGCAACGTCAGACTCTGCTGTGAAGTCTTCTGTTGGGAAAGAAAAGCACCGACCTGTCTTGGCCTCAGTTAGTGAGTCCAAACAGACTCTTTCCAAGGAGACTAAGTTCTCCATGCAGAGACCCGCTAAGGAGACAGCCCATCTTTGTAAGGATAAAATGATGAAGGCAGCTGTAGCTGCAGAGGAGAAGCGATTGCTGCAGGCTGAGCCCTCTGAGCAGCTGCCAAGTCTTGACAGTGCGATGTCCATCCAGTCACAGGTTGAAGGAGGGCAGTTATTGCACCTGCAGGTTATCACAGACCAGGACCTCCTTCCATCCGAGAAGAGCTTCACCTGTGAGAAACCAAAACCAGAGCAGGCAGGAACCAGAAAGAGTCCCACTCTGCTACACACTGTTAGCCAGCATGAGCAGATGACAGTAGTTTGTGAGGACACATCAGAGTTTGAGGCCAAGGCTAGCACCATGACCATCCAGCCCCAGAAAGAGGCCCCTACTCTGCTTCATCTCCAGTCAACCCAACCTGTGGAGGCACTACCCAAAGAGGGTATTCTCATAACTGAGAAGCCTGACCAGCAGGTGGCAGCGCAGAGGCAAGAAAAGACGAGGAGTCATGCAGCCCTCTCGGAAGAGAGACGAGAGCTCACTGCAGATTATCACACAGACCTGGATTTGTCTGTGACTGGCATTCAGTCTCAGCTTCGAACTGAGCCCAGGCCTCAAAACATCCTCCAGCTTTCCTTCCAGCCCATGCAGCTGCCGAAAGGAGACGCCAATCACTTCTGATGTCAAGCAGCAGCGAGCTTTAGTGCAGAAAGAGGATCGCTTGGATGTGATGCATGTCACCCTTGTGGCAGACAGTCAGCCCTTAGAAGAGGGTCACACTGAGAGTCTTACAGCTGTGGAAAAATTCTCTTGCCATACGGCTATAGAACCAAAACTTCCAACTGAGCCAATCCAGATTGAGGAGAAGGAGATTTCCACGGAGAGCAGTGTCCTTCTAGAAGCAGCAGAACAAGACTTTGCTGTTCAGATCCAGGAGGGCCAGTCGGTCAGGCAGTCAATAGTGATGGATGAGAAGCGAGTGTTGACGGGTGAGCTCTCTCAGGAGATCACCAAGTCCGAGTCCACTAAAGTTGTCGTCACCACACAGCCGAAACTGTCCCTTATGGCATCAGAATCGAAAGACATCACAGCTCTTCCCAAAGAGATGACCTTCATGGTTCAGATACCTAAACCATCCAGTCTGAATATAAGGCATCAGCTCAGAGACGCTCTTCAGTCTGCTGTGGCCAGCGACCAGCCCGTTTTACTGGCTGACATCGTAGGAAAGTTGCAGGCTGTAGAAGTACAGGAAGTCAAGGTTCAAAGAGAGCCCAAGAGGGCCATGTTTACATACCTGATCACAACAGCAGGCGCCCCCATGGAGATCACTCTGGCTTTTGAGGGTAAATATCCTCAGACAGCTGACTTCAGAACTGAACTTCAGGCAGCTTTCCACTCCATAGTATACCAGGAAGCCCATGTTCTCACTTCAGAACAGCGGGGCACTATGCAGCTAGACAAACCCCAAAGGGCGCAGGTCACCTCAGCCCGCTCAAAACAAGTTATGTCATCCATGGTAGAGACAGTGAGTGTGGCAGAGAGTGCAGTGGGTTTCTCTGCTATTAAATCTCAGGCTGCAGCACTTAAGACTGAGTCTAAAATGGCAGTTGAATGCGCTGCAAGCTGAGCAACAGGTTGTGGTTCAGGAATCCAAGGCAGCAAAGATGGAACAGTCCATCTCATCTCAGGTCCAAATTTCCACTGAGGCTCATATGGCTTTTGAGCAGTCAGTCCAGGTGTCAAGACAGGAAGTGAGGTCAGTAACGCTGAAAAGCAGAGAGAAAGATGTAGGAGCTGCTATTGTTAGCACTGCTCTGCCTCCCTCCACTGTTCCCACCGAACAGGTGGTGGATGTCAGCATCCAGAAGGAGCACAGGGAGGAGACCTTCAAAGAGGAGATAGTAGTATCTAGGCCGGAGCAGAGAGAATACCCTGTGATAGTCAACTCCCTTGAAGACTTGTCCATTGAAGAAGATAGTAAAGTAACCTTTAGCACCACCATTAAGTACGTCACTAAGGTAAACTGGTTTTTCAATGGGCAATTGGTGAAATCTGGCAGAGAGTTCAAGTGTTCCAAAGACCACGACACATACACATTGGTTATCAACAAAGTTGTCAAGGAGAGGCATCAAGGAGAATATGTTTGTGAGGCTGAGAATGAAGCTGGCAAGACTACCACATCTTCAAGACTCACTGTGGTCTCAAGAGGTTTGATAATAGGAAACATCAATGTATCATTCATTCATCCACCCATTTCCTCTGAGAACAACTAATCATTCACTTAGATTAGTTCATTCAAGACATAAAATTATGCATTTGTCACTCTGGTCTCTCTTTTCATTTCATAGCTCGGCATGAGCAACCTGATCAGGGCACTGGATGGTACTAACTCACCATGTCTTGTTTGTTCCACATCATTTTATGGTCCATAAATGCCTAAAGACCAGGAATGTTGCAGCCATGCAAGGTTAGCTTCAAGGGCTTTGTAGTCGATGAGCATCTTGCTATAATGGTTGTCATGTTCCTGGCCTTCAGGCAACTTTCATGGTCTTTCCATGGTCACTTTGGCATGTTAGCTGCGACAGGTTCCTTTGTTTTAAACCCATGGTTTGTCACATTCCTTTAGGTCCATTCTCTCCACATCTTCAGTGTTTCTCTGCATGCTTTCAGGGCTTCAACCTGACATTGCTTCATCTTTCATAAACTCTTTGTTTCTCCTTCTTTTAGCCTGAACCCTAGCCCCATGCGAATCATGTTGAATGATAGCATCTTCTTTCGGGCAGCTTTTTGTGAAACCATGGGGCTAATGTTCTTGCTACTTTTCTCCTTTACAGTCACTCCTGAATTGCCTTCCACCATTGTTGTACATTCCACCATTCTTGTTCCTGGTCTGTCAGTATTTTTAGAAGAGTTTCATAGATTCCATGACTAACAGTTATCTCTTTCTACGTGTGCCTCAGTGCCACCTGTGTTTAGGCAGAAAATCACACCTCTGGAAATAAACGTCGGTGGCCACGCCAAGTTCGAATGTGAAATCGAGGACGCTCCGAGTGTAACCTTCAAATGGTACAAGTCTGGAATTGAGCTCAAACAGAGTGACAAGTATAGGATCCTCAGCCGCCACACCAGTTCGTCCCTGGAGGTCCTAAACCCGGTCAAAGCCGACAGCGGTGATTACACCTGCAAGGCTTCAAACCAGCATGGCACTGACAGCTGCACTGCCACACTCACTGTCACTGGTAAGATCCCAGTGGGACCTTTTTTACATCGCTTTACAAATGTGTGTGTTTGAGAGAGAGAGAATTATATACATACTGTGTTTTACCCTGAATCATAATGGAGCAGTGCTGAAGTGATGATTTGTTTATAAAATGGTTCTGGTGTCAAGTTTGGCGAGACGTAATGACGCTGAGAATCTCATTTTCTCATTTTTAAACCTGCATCGATCACCAAGTTGAGTTCATTGTTGATGTTGGTGTTTTTTTCCTCTTCTTCAAATTTTAAAACTTTTTTGTATGTTCCACCTGCTCTCCATAGAAATGTACCCACCGGTATTTGTATCAAAACCAGACCCAATGACTTTATATGTGGGCAAACAAGCTGTGTTCCAGTGCTCACTCACTGGATCCTCACCCATGGATGTTGTCTGGCACAAGGACAACATAGCCGTCTCCTCCGAAGGGAACTATGTCATGAAATGTGAAAAGAACAAATATTCCCTTCACATTAAAAGTCTTGAGGTGACTGACCAGGGAGTGTACCTGTGTAAGGCCTCCAACAGTGTTGGCACTGCTACCTTTACCACAGAGCTCAAGGTTATCAACAAGCCCAGCTTTGTTAAAACCGTTGAGCCAGTGTCAGCCGCTGTTAATGACCCGCTGAGGCTGGAGTGCCAGGTGGACGAGGACACTGGTGTGACTGTCACCTGGACCAGGGATGGCAAAAAAGTCCACCAGAGCATGGAGTGTAAACTGTCCTTTGAGGACAAGGTGGCTGTTGTTGAGATACCCAAGTCCAAACTGAAGGACTCAGGGAAATATGTTTGCACAGCCGCAAATGAGGCTGGAAGCTCATCCTGTGAGGCTGTGGTGTCAGTTCAAGGTAAGATCTTAAAGACGATCTTTCCGTTAGCTTTGTTGAAAACTTAAATCTCTTGAAATGAGCTACTGGATTATTGCTGTTTTCAGCCAACTGCAAGCTGACACTAACACGATGCTCTGCTGTCTTCTTGTTCTTCTTTTGCATTTTCTTTTCACACTTTTCTGTCTTGTTTTTTTTGTTGTGTTTTTTTTTATCTCTCTTCTGACAACTTTTAAAAATCTTGGTGTTTTTGAACTAAAAACTTTCAGAGCCGCCTTCCTTTGTCAAGAAACTGGAACCTAAGATTACATGGAAACAAGGTATAGCTGCACGCTTACAGTGCACTGTTAAAGGATCGCCCGAACTTCGCATCCACTGGTTCTGGAATGAGAGAGAGCTTAGCGATGGAGAAAAATATAAAATCTCTTTCAAGGCTGGAGTTGCATCTCTGGAGATAATGAACCTTCTGGTCACAGACAGTGGGAGTTACACCTGTGAGGTGTCAAATAATGCCGGCAGCGAGAGCTGCAACACCCTTATAGCTGTTAAAGGTTTGTTAAATCTTGCATTTACTTTACCTTCACTGCTCAAGTACGACAATCTTTGGTGTTAACTGCAAACACTTCACTTATCCTTTGACGCGCAGAGCCACCGTCCATTAGGAAAGAACTGCAGACACTAGAGGCGGTGAAGGGAGCAGCAGCTCAGCTGCAGTGTGAGATCACAGGAACGGCTCCTTTTGAAATCAGCTGGTTAAAAAATAAGAAGCCCATCACCAGTGATCAGAAGATATAAAATAATCTCCCAAGAGTCATTGTTAAGGCTGGAGATCCAGACCTTTGAAAGTGCAGATGTTGGAGATTATCAGTGTGTCATATCCAATGATGTGGGGAAAGTCATCACTAAAGCTCTAGCTAAACTTAAAGGTTAGTAAACGGTGTTATTGACTCAAGTGTAATCTTGTGCTTTTAAGCTCAGTTTTGAACTCATAACGTGTTTTTGTAGAGCCACCGACTTTCGCAAAGAGGGTTGAGAGTGCTACAGCAGTGTTGGGAAATACAGTGAAACTTCAGGGAACCATTAAAGGCTCCGCTCCCATCACTGTGAAATGGATGAAAGACTCTGAGATACTGAGAGATGATGATCCAAACATCAAGATGACATTTGAGAACAACGTTGCTTGCTTGTTGATAACAACAGTGGCCATCAGCCACGGCGGCAAGTATTCGTGCCAAGCTGAGAACGAGGCTGGCCAACAAAAATGCGAAGCTACCTTAACCGTGCAAGGTCAGATGACTTCTTTGATGCAGAGATACTTCTTGTTAAGTTCTTGTGTCTAAACTCTTATATCCTAATAACTAATGAATCTGTCTGTATCCCAGAACCTGCCAGAGTTGTAGAACCTGCAGAGTCCATTAGTGTGACTGCAGGAGATTCAGCTACACTGGAGTGCACAATCTCTGGAAGCCCAGACCTTAAAGTGAAGTGGTTTAAAGACGGAAAAGAGATGATCAGTGGCCGTAAATATAAGATGACTCTAAAGGACAATGTTGCCACCATGAAGATTCTCACGGCAGAAAGAGGAGACACTTCAGATTACAAGATGGAGGTGTCGAATAAAGTTGGGAAAGACCAGTGCACATGCTCAGTGACTGTCTTAGGTTGGCTCTTGCTTTCTTCTTCTTCAACATTTGATAATCATTATGTTTCTATAAATGATGAAAATATGACAAGTCTTAGTCCCAAACAACTTCTTACTTCCAAAATCTATAGTTGTTCATTAAGGAAACAAACTTTGACACACTGTTCTCACGTTTTGGGACTTACATTTAGTCTCATCACTGAAACGTTGCAGTAGTCTTAATTGTAGCTAAAGACTTGCTTTTGGTGAGCGGGTGATTCATTTAAAAACCAGCTGAAACTGTCTTAATACATTAGATGTTTTTTCTTCAACACCCAGATCGGATAATGCCTCCAACTTTCACGAAGTCCCTGAAAAGAGTTGATGGTAACATTGCTAATGACGTCTCCATGGATTGTAAAGTGTCTGGGTCCCAACCCATGACGATAGCTTGGTTCAAGGATGATCAGGAGATCATGCCTGGATCCAAATTCCAGCCTGAATTCAAAGACAGCTCTGCTACACTGCAAATAATTGGGCTGGAAAAGGCCGACTCTGGAGTTTACAAATGCAGAGCCACCAATTCAGCGGGCTTTAAAGAAACCAGTGGCACACTCTATGTCAAAGGTTATGAATGCTTGGCTTATTTCTGTTTATTGTGCACAGTCCTTGAATAATTTGATGCTAATATGATATGCAAACCTTTTTTGTTTATGGCCTCCAGAGCCCCCAGCGTTCACAGTGAAACCAGACAACCAGGATGTTATACCAGGAACCACTGTTTCATTCAGAGCAGCCTTCACTGGAACAGCTCCTTTAGCTGTTAAGTGGTTCAGAGAGGACAAAGAGATTATAACTGGAGGCTCATATTTCATAAAGAAAGATGCCTCTTCGAGCTCTTTGGAGCTTAACTCTGTGAAACCAGCTGACTCCTCTAAATACACATGCCAAGTATCCAATGATGCTGGGAAGGTGGATTGCACCATGGTTCTCTTTGTGAAAGGTGCCTGTCTTCGGTATCGTGTGCAGCTGCATGAAAATGTCGACATCAATATCTCTCTTGATACTAACATCATGTCTTTTGTCTGATAATGAATGTTAACCTCTTCTCTCAGAACCTCCGGCATTTGTGAGGAAGCTTGAAGCGACCAAGCTTGTCACCAGCGGCCACTCTGCCAGGCTGGAGTGCAAAGTGACGGGCAGTCCTGTCATCAGCTTTAAGTGGTTCAAGGATGAGATGGAGATCAGCTCCAGTCCTAAATACACAATGACCGCGACTGACTTAGTGCCATCTCTGGAAATAGCCAACTGTACAGTCGAGGATAGTGGAGATTATGTCTGTGTGGCATCCAGCGAGGCTGGTAGTGACCGCTGCAGCAGTACACTTACAGTCAAAGGTTGGTTTAGGTTTTTGACACTTTTATGAAAACTCATGTAACTGAGGTCAAATGACAAATCATCAACCAACCATGTTCAGAAGAAGCATCTTTCATATCATCATACTTTGTAGTTTAGTGTCCTGCGCTGACATGTCCGTTGTTTTCTTCTAGAGCCGCCATTGTTTGTGCGTAGCTTGGAGTCCAAAGATGTGGTCAAAGGTTCTGAGATGATGTTGGAGGGCCAAGTATCTGGTTCTGGCCCTTTCAGTGTGTCTCTGTATAAAAACACAAAGCTAATTAGGAATGACAAGAGACACAGGATCACGGTGAAAGACGACCTCATAGCCCTGCAGGTGCTGGCAGTAGAGGCAGGAGATGTCGGTTTGTACCAGTGCACTGTTGAAAATGAAGTGGGGACGGTTTCCTGTGATTGTCAAGTGACACTAAAAGGTTTGTTTAGATGCTGTGGACGGATCTTTAAATGTACTTTTCAGCTGCTACATTTTAGATCCGCTCTGTGTGTAAATCTGGATAGCCTCGCAGAGCTAGCACAGAGTTCCCTCTTTGCTCATTCTGATCTTCCAACACTTTATTAAGGCTTTATTTCTACAGGCCTACAGATATAGCACCATTAAGTCAAGTCATTGACAGACTTGCAATATATATTTTATATATCGTATAGAAAGGCATTCAGCCTGTCCGACACCTCTGAAACTCCAATAAAATCAGTGCTTGATCATTTTGAAGACAAACACATCAGCTGATCCAGATTTAATCTTCTATACTGGAGACTGAACAGTGTCCATAGTTTAAATTGGATGAAGAGTTTGGAGATGAAACCTTTCTCCATCTGAACACTCCAAAACTGGTCAGCTGATCTTTGGTGAATGGTTTCTGAACAGAGATGTTGTAGAACAGACTGAGCTTGCGGGTTGAAGTCTGACTTAGCGAGGCTAATATTTAGTAAATACCAATAATATTTATATGAAACTTTTCCTTGTAGAACCGCCATCATTTGTGCGGAAGCTGGAGAACCTCAGTTCCCTGGTGGGCAGCGAGGTTTCTCTGCAGTGCGTTGTGAAGGGCTCAGAGCCTATGACTGTGTCCTGGATGAAAGACAACCACGAGCTCAAAGAGGCTGAGCATATTCAGATTACATATGAGAACAACACTGCTCTGCTGCACATCACCAATTTGCAGAGCAAACATGGCGGAAAATTCTCTTGCCAAGCCCAGAATCAGGCTGGGAGCCAAACGTGCTCTGCTGTGTTGACAGTCAAAGGTTGGTTAAGATTCTGAGTACTGAACTTTGTACATCTTGCTTCCTTCCAATGGTGAATTTGGAGAATCCTTCTCAGATTGTGAAGTCACAGTTCCAGAGTTTACAATTAATGAATTGTGAAATTCAGTGACCTCACAAGCTGATGAGGATTAGTGACTTTACTTCTTGGTCCATCAGGTTTGAGATTCTTTTCTGACTGTTTTGTTTGACATCTCAGAGCCGGCCAAGGTCACAGAGGAAGCCAAGTCTATAAGTGTGACTCAGGGGGATCCAGCCACGCTGGAGGCCAGGTTCTCAGGCACTAAACCACTGAAAGTCAAATGGCTGAAGGCTGGCAAGGAGCTGACCTCAGGCCCAAGATATAAAGTACATGGCACAGACATCAGCTCTGTGCTCAAGATTATTAAAACTGACAAAAGTGACGGTGGCTGAATACACCTTTGAGGTTTCAAATGATGTTGGCCAAAGTTCTTGCGAGGCCACACTCACCATTCTTGGTCAGTTCTTAATGAGTATCTTAGAATTTAATATTAGTTTCTTTTTAATTACATCTTACTTTGAATATTGCTTCTTACTTATTTTTTCTTCCATCTGTGTTAGATCAAATAATTCCACCGTCTTTTACAAGAAAACTGAAGAAGACGGAAGGTATCAAAGGATCATTTGCTCATCTGGAGTGTCTTGTATCTGGCTCCCTGCCGATAACCATTCAGTGGTACAAAGATGAGAAAGAAATCCAGACTGATGAGAAACACAAATGCACATTCTTTGAGAATGTTGCGTTTCTGGAAATCTCTAATCTTGACAGTAAAGACAGTGGCAGCTATACTTGCATCGCTAATAACAAAGCAGGAACTGTGCAGTGCTCTGGGATCTTGTTTGTCAAAGGTTTGAACAGTTATTTTCCGTATGTTGATGAAAGTATAGCAACTGCAGCTTTCCCAAGCATTCATTTGTTTTTCTTTTCCAGAACCACCATGCATTCTTGAAAAGCCCGAATCCATGAATGTCTTGCCTGGCTCAAAGGTCCAGTTTAATGTGCTGGTTGCTGGCACGCCGCCACTAACCACCAAATGGTTTAAAAACAAGAAAGAGATTGTATCCAGTGCCGACTGCTCTGTGATCAAAGACAACACTTCAAGCTCGCTGGAGCTCTTCTTTGCAAAAACTTCAGATTCTGGAGAGTATGTCTGTGAAATACAGAATGACGTTGGCTCCACTTCATGCCAGGCAACACTCTTTGTCAAAGGTTGTCATTCTTTATGTGAGGCTGAGTTGATAAATATGTCTCTGTCCATCTGTTCGTATGAATATTTTGAACTTGGACAAAAGGAACAAATTAAACAAATGATGAAACGTTGCCATTGTTACGTAATCAGTAGGCTAAAACAGCAGCACACTGCTTTAGTTAAAATCATGGACTGAGCAGGATTTGGATGGAAACAGACATATTGTCAACTTAGATATCAAATGTATAGATATATTTTGGATAATATTTATAGCTTCCCCTTACCACCTCTCTGATAGTTACATCTATTGTTTTGCTTTGTTTCTTAGAACCTCCTAAGTTCACACGGACCCCAGCACGTCTGTCTGTGGTCCGTCCCGGTCAGAGTAAAGTGTTTGAGTGCCAGGTGACTGGCACACCTGAGATAGACATCTACTGGTTCAGGGAAGGCTCCGAGATCAGCCCGAGCGATCGGTACAAAATGACTTTTATTAACTCTGTGGCCACTCTGGAAGTCTGTGCGGCTGATATCAAAGACGGTGGACTTTACTACTGTGAGGCCCGCAATGAGGCTGGCAGTGAGAGCTGCAGCATGGAGCTCAAGGTCAAAGGTTAGTTATAGCAGAAGACTTGACGTGTGTTGAAGTTTTCAATCAACATTCAAAGTTGATCTTCAGTTAACATTTTGAGAGAAGGGTAGTTGACCGTTTGTTTTGTCTTGTCTTAGAACCACCATCATTTATTAGAGAGCTGGCTCCATCTGATGTTGTCAAGGGCTCCAGTGCCTGCTTTGACTGCCACATTGCTGGTACTGGTCCGTTTGAGATTACATGGCACAAAGATGCAAAAGAGATCAAACCCAGTGCTAAACATGGCTTTTCACAGACCAATGGCACTGTGGGTCTAGAGGTACATAAATGTGACACTGTAGATGTCGGTGAATATCAGTGTACTGTTGCTAACGAGGTGGGAAGCTGTGCTTGTAAGACTACGCTGATCCTCAAAGGTTGGTCTGACCAGAATTACAAATCCACATTTTTATCTTAAGTGGTAATAACTGACTGTTTAATTAACATTTGACTGGTTTTCTCAAATAGAACCACCAACATTTACCAAGAAGATTGAGAACACTGACACAGTGTTGGGTCAAGTGGCAGAGTTTCAGTGTATTGTGCAAGGTTCTCCCACGCTCTCTGTACAATGGCAAAAAGATGAGCACTGGATTTTGGAAGATCCAAAGATTGAGAGAACATTTGAGAACAATGTGGCCACTCTTAGGATTCGTGCCTGCGAGGCCACACACAATGGGAAATACACCTGCCAGGTGGTTAACGAAGCGGGGCAAGATAAGTGTTTTGCCACCCTCACGGTGCAAGGTATACCTCTGCTTTACTAATCATGGCTTTCAAAGCTTTTCATGGGCCTAACCTGATTAGAAAGTTTATGTATTATTGATTTTGTTTTGCATTGTAGAGCCTCCTACAATCACAGAGAAACCAGAGATGATAAAGGTTACAGTTGGAGATCCAGTAAGTCTGGACTGTAAGGTAACCGGCTCTCCTGAGCTTAAAGTGAAGTGGATAAAAGATGGCAAGGAGCTTCAGTCCATCAGGCAGCACAAGCTGATGTTTGAGAACAGCATCAGCAGCCTAAAGATTCAGTCTGCTCAGAAAGCGGATGAAGGAGAGTACATCTTCGAAGTGGCAAACCACATCAGTAGCTGCACCTGCAAAGTCAAAGTTATCGTACTAGGTTGGTGTGAAAAACATCCTGTGGTACTATGGATAGTAGCATAGTGTCAGAGTCTAATTACCTTTTTGTATTCTTTTGGTAACAGAGCAAGTAATTCCTCCAAGCTTCATCAAACCTGTGGTAGACATGCAAGAGATACTGGGTTCCTTTGTTCAGATATGTTGCAAAATATCTGGTTCCCTGCCCATCTCTGTGGAATGGCAGAAAGACGGAGCCAGAATTTCTAGCGGCGTAAAACACAAACTCATTCAGCAGGACAATTCTGTGTCCATCGAAATTGAACAGCTCGAGAGATCTGACGCAGGATCCTACTCTTGCAAACTGTCCAACGCAGCAGGAAGTTGTGAATGCAGTGGATCCCTCATGGTTAAAGGTTAGACAGTGTTCTTCAACATGATTAGTCATCTAATCCTGAACCAAAGGTGAGTACCTCTTTAACCTGGTCCCTCTTGCTCTCTTCAGAACCTCCCAGCTTTGTGACATTGCCTGAATCACAGGCAGCTCTACCCAATTCCACTGTACGTTTCAAAGGCGCATTTAAGGGAACTCCTCCCTTCATGGTCAAATGGTTCAAGGACGACACGGAGCTCATGACTGGGCCCACTTGTTTCACCGGGCTGGATGGAATGTCTTGCTTCTTAGAGCTCTATTCTGTGGGTGTCGCCCAGAGTGGAGTTTACTCTTGCCAAGTCAGCAACGATGCTGGCTCTGTACGCTGTAGTGCAGACTTGACGGTCAAAGGTTGGACTTACATCTTTACATCAACTCTTGTGTGGCTGTGTCCATCTCACTTTTGCATCGCTGGCCAAAACTAGTGATTCTGTCACATTTTACCAGCTTCGCAGCACTTTCATCGTCATTATTTGAAGTCTGTCCACTGCTGCAGCTTCTCATCAAGAACTCTGTTACCTTGTCTTGCATCTGCATTCTCCATCTCCATCCTGCCTCTGCTGCTAACCCATCATTGTCGGCTAATCTTCTCAGCTTTTCTCATGTGTTCATCTGCTGTCCGCCATCATAACCACCTGTCTTAAATGTCCCTACATGCTTTCAGCAGCTAACATGTCTGTATTTTGGCTTTCCAGAACCACCAGAATTTGTGCTGAAACTCCCTGCCACAAAGTTTGTGAAGCAGGGCGAGTCACTCCGACTGGAGTGCAAAGTCAGTGGCACAGCCCCTCTGAAAGTGACCTGGTACAAACACGACACCAAGGTCACGGATGGGGGCAACTACAGGACATCATTTGTTGACTCAGTAGCAGTTCTGGAACTGCTCTCCGCCAGCTTTGATGATGATGGAGTTTACACCTGTGAAGCTCAGAATGATGCTGGCAGTGTCAGCTGCAGCTCCACACTTACTGTTAAAGGTCAGCCTCTCACTGACTTCATTCATTTTATCATTCATGGTCTGACTTTGTGATGCACTGATTGTTCAGTGTGGTGTTGAGGTTTTGTTGTGTTGCTTGAAGCTGGAATACGTAACATTACGTACCCATCCGGTATGGCTGAGAATTGTCAAACGCTCATGGTTCGAGACTTTTTTCGTTATCGAGTTGCGATGTGGATCAGCTTGTTGGATTTCCCCTTTTTGGGGCGCAATGCAAATGAAAACATGCTGGATCCACAATCATCCACAACACGGCAACCATTTTACCTCAACAAGCTCAATCCATAACTCAATCATCTTAGATGTAGTTCCAACATATTCCAAGTCCAACTATTTACGTTGTAATTTCATTATCGTCCCACAACAACTTACTTACCAAACCAGCTGTAGCTTCAGTACACTTTCACAAATCCATCGGACTGACTCCAACATCCAACATCCAACATCCAACATCCAACATCAAACATCAAACATCAAACATCCAACATCCAACATCCAACATCCAACATCCAACATCAAACATCAAACATCAAACATCCAACATCCAACATCCAAACATCAAACATCAAACATCAAACATCCAACATCCAACATCAACATCAACATCAAACATCCAACATCCAACATCCAACATCCAACATCAAACATCCAACATCAACATCCAACATCCAACATCCAACATCCAACATCCTTTCCCAACAAAAATCTATATTTTTATAATAAATTAGATTGTTCCATCAACCGTTCAACCTCATCTGGACTTTAGTTTCAACATCTAAAAATTTGCCATCTTAGTTGAAGTTCTGACCAATTCCACAAATTTAACTGCAGTTTCAATACGTTTACAACTCAGAGGCCTTTACTCAACAACCTTCACCATAACTCTGCATCTTAGCTGTAGTTCCAATAAATTCAATTTTCATCATTTTGATCTTACACATTTGCCATCTTAGATGTATCCATCGTGTTAGGCTCCATCAAATACTCATATATCCTTCATCTGGAACCGCGTTTTAGCTGTAGTTCCAACAACCTCAGCAAACTGAGCTTTTCTGTCTATATTTTCCATAATTAATATGATGTCTTAGTTGTAGTTTAAATAATCCAATCGTTGTTATCGTCTCGACTCTTCTGTCTTGACTTTAGGTTCCAATATCTATAGATATTGGAACCAATATATCCTTAGCTTCCAGAAAAATCCCACCAGCTTAGCTGCCATTCCAACAAACTACCCTAACAACTCAACCATCTCATCTCAGTCGCGGGCCTTTTGCCACTGCAGAGCGTGGAAATGCATCTCAGGAAATGTTACGGGTTTCAGCTTTCAGCATTTCGTCATAGATTCTTTGCCTCTGTAACAGTTTCCTGATCTTTTTGTAGACCCTCCATCCTTTGTCAAAGTACCTCAGCCCATTGAAGGGTTGAAGGGTAAGGACGTGAGTCTGTACTGCGAGATGAGCGGTACAGCTCCGTTCCAGATCACCTGGTTCAAAGACAGGAAACCTCTGATGGAGAGCAGGAAGTATAAGATGGTGAGCGAGGGCAGCTCAGCTACACTGCATGTCATTGGGATAGAGCCCTCGGATGCTGGTGAATACGAGTGCAAAGTGTCAAACAGTGTAGGAAGTGCCACCTGCCAGACATCGGTTAAACTCAGAGGTCAGTAGAAATTGCGTTGGTCTCAAATGAAAATCATAAGTATCAGATTTTCAAATGACTTTGTCACCCTGCTGACTTTGCCTTTTGCGCTGTTTTTCTCCTCTCTTCAGAGCCACCATCGTTTGTGAAGAAACTGTCAAACATGACAGTGATACTGGGAGAGGAGGTGACCCTTGTGGCCACTGTTAAAGGCTCTGAACCCATTACTGTGTCCTGGGTTCAAGACAAGGATCACATTCTCAGGGACGGTGACAACAGGAAAATCACCTTTGAGAACAACCAGGTGGCTCTTAAAGTCTTTAAGGCCGATGCAACTACTGCAGGCAAATACACCTGCCAACTCAGAAACGATGCTGGGAGTGTGGAGTGTTTCGCTAACTTGACTGTTCTAGGTTTGTAACCATATAATTCTCTCTTTCTCATGCAGTTTGTTTTTCTTCCCAGCCTCCTCCCCCCTGCAGGTTTGATTAAAAACGTCTCTCCTCCTTCTCTGTTGATTCCAGAACCTGCGAAGATAGTCGATAAACCTGATGCTCTGAGTGTGACGGCAGGCGACATTGCTGCCCTCGAGGTCAAAGTGTGTGGAACCCCACAGCTCACACCGAAGTGGTTCAAGGACGGCGTTGAGCTCGCCTCCGGGAGGAAATACAAAATCTCATTTTCACGGATGATCTCCAGCCTGAACGTGCTCTCTGCTGAGAAGATGGACTCTGGAGAATATACGTTTGAGGTTATGAACGAGGTTGGGAAGGACCTGAGTAAAATTAACCTCACAGTCTTAGGTTGGTGTCTTCTTTCTGTCTTCTTGCTCTATGATGAAGAGGGCTGGGTATTATTTGGAAATTTCCAAGTTGGTGCCAGTTAGACACCTGAGACACCAACATGATTGTCCGTTTGTCTTTCATAGCTTATTTTTATAATAACATAGTTTTCGATGACATTTCAACAAGACCTTGTCTAAATGAGGCTTCTACCCAGCCCTATTAGTAACAGTATGTTTGCATTTGTCCTGATGCACAATTATCTTCTTGTTTCCCTCTTTAACAGATAAGATCATCCCTCCAACATTCACAAGGAAGTTGAAGGATTGCAACACAGTTGTTGGAAATGCTGGAGAGATGGAGTGCAAAGTGTCAGGCTCTCCACCTTTTACCATCTCATGGTACCACGATGGAGAGGAGATACAAAGCGGACCCAATTATGAGATTTCGTTCAGCGACAACAGCTGCATGCTCAAAGTGCCCACGCTGAAGTTGTCTGACTCTGGAGTGTTTAAATGCAAAGCTGTCAACAAGGCGGGATCCAGTGAAACCTCGGCCTCTTTTATTGTGAAAGGTCAGGAAGTGCAGACTGCATCTTATCAAACATCCTGTAACCTTTCTGACTTCATGAAGTTCATGTTGGTTTGTGTCACATTGTTGTGCCAGTAATTTCGATCTGAGTGACCACACAGGTGAAGAGCAAGTCCAATGAAATACGATGTTTGATCCTTTTTACTGTCTATGTGCAGAACCTCCATCATTCGTGGTGCCACCACAGCCAGTGGAAGCCATGCCCGGCTCTAACGTGACTTTCTCAGCCATGGTGAAAGGCAGCGCCCCCCTCAAACTAAAGTGGTTCAGAGGTGCAAAGGAGATCGTGTCTGGACGTGGCTGCAATTTCTCCCTGAAGGACAATCAAGTTATTCTGGAGCTTTTGAATGTGGACAGATCTCACGCTGGAGAGTACACCTGTCAGATCATCAACGATGCAGGAAAGGAAAGCTGCCCGGTTAATCTCACGGTCAAAGGTCAGTGTGACATGAAACCAGCTGTTTGCATTCAGATAAAATGTCTCTGTTTTTGAACCATCATGAAGATTCACAAACTGTAATCAGCTGTGAGCTTCTACAGAAGCCCTGAAGGTCAGAAAACGTTTAGTTTGTAGGTTAAACACTGCACACCTTCACGCCTGCTGCAGGCTGAACAAATGTCAGTGGTAGAAAAACTATTTAGATTCATCAGAAAAGTTACTAATGAAGTAAAAAGCTCAGCAGAATGTTTCCTGTTGTAGGTAATTCAATCTGTGACAATGCATCATATTTTAGGAGCTGATTTTATGTTTGTAAAATCTACCATCAGCTTCTAAGCTACAGCTCCTCCTACTGGCTGGAGAAGTAAATTACTCTGAGGCTGACAAAGCTAATGATAACACAATGATGTTAATTTAAGAACCAGCTGACCCCAAAAATGTAAAGAAACTGTTTCAGATTTTGATGATTCGCTTAGTTCTGATTCAGGTCCGGTACCAGGGAACCTGAACGACACACTGCGGTGTCATCGGGTAGTTCTGAGCATAAAATCAGCCACTGAGAGGGGAAGAAAGTTTTGCATGCTGGTCCTGGATCAGGATCAGGACTACTTCATTGGTACTTCAATTGTATCATTTATCAGATGAGTCGAGCAGCCTGTTGTCTCATCTCTCTGTTTTTCCTGTCTGTGTCACAGAGCCAGCCGCCTTCTCCAAGAAGCTGAAGGATGTGTCGGTAGAGAAGGGCAAACCTTTAACGCTGGAGTGTACGTACACTGGAACTCCAAAGATCACGGTGAACTGGTACAAAGACGGCCAGCAGATCTTTGCTTCCTACAAATACAACATCACCACGACTGAAAGCTCCTGCATCCTGGAGTGTCTCAGCACCGACGACAAGGAGGCTGCTGGGAAATACTCCTGTGAAGTGTCCAACGATGCCGGAAAGGACACGTGTGGAGCAGCTGTGTCCATTCTCGGTTAGTACAGCTTTCCTCAGCTGTTGAATGGATCCTGTTTGGAGATGTGAAGACTGTGTGCACTGTTACCTGCTATCATTAGCCTAGCTTAGCTCAAACAGTGGATCTCTATGGGATCAGCAACACAGATACCAAATCAGGCTGATACTCAATGTGCAGACACAATGTAGGATTTGTTCCTGCATCGACCTGCAGATGTCAGACTTCATGTTGTTTGACGCGTTTGTGTCTGTAACTGCAGAGCCGGCATACTTCGTTGAGCCCCTGGAGCCCATGGAGGTGACAGCAGGAGACGGCGTGTGTCTGAAGTGTCAGGTGGCGGGCACACCTGAGATCAAGGTGTCCTGGTTCAAGGCTGATGGCAAAGTCAGGTCCAGCCCCACCTGTAAGTTAGAGTACTCGAAGGGCGTCGCCTCCCTGAAGCTCAGCAAAGCCACCAAGGCTGATATCGGAGAGTACACCTGCAAGGCGGAGAACCGCATAGGCTCCGCCTCCTCCACCTGCAGGCTCAATGTATTAGGTGAGTTGAGCTAGTTTGAACTATAAAGAAAGTGAAGGAAGGTGAATGTACCTCAACGTTGCAGCACTGGTTGCTATAAATAACTCTTCACATCTTCGTCTTCTCCAGAGGCCAAAACGCCTCCGTCCTTCCCAAAGAAAATCACCAGCCTGCAGCAGACCGAGGGTCTGCCGGTCAGGTTTGAGTGCCGCGTAGCCGGCTCGTCACCCATCGAGGTGTCGTGGCTGAAAGACGGCGAGCCTCTGAGGCAGGGAGACGAGTTCTCCATGCTGTACGACGACAACACAGCCGTGCTGCAGATCAGCCGTGGTGAGATGAGCCACTCTGGGGAGTACACCTGCATGGCCACCAACAGCGTGGGCTCCGCCTCCTGCAGAGCCAAGCTCACTCTCCAAGGTCTGTACAACACGACTCAGCGATTCAATGACTGAAATCATTTAAGAAGGCGTGAAGTCTCCGACGCAGAATTTCTCAACCTTCAAAGTGATCTTCAAGTATTCAGAGTAAAAGGAGTAATACCAAACTGTGAAAATACTTCATTACAAGTAAAAGTAAAAGTCCTGCATTAACACACACACACACATTAACAGCCTGTGAAAGTTCATGATGCTAAAACGGTTCATCTGATAAAATCCTGACGCACTCGCCATCAGACATTTACAGAAAGTATGTGGTGACACGAGTGTCCTCACCACAGTGTACATTTATATTATATATTATATATATTCCTACAACAGAAACACTTCAGAGGATCCATCGATCTTCCTCCACGTATGGTCAGGTCAGGCTTTTCATCTCATTGTACATGCGTATAGTATAAAGGTTGGAACGTAGACGGACGATGGAGAGCTTTGCTTTCTGGCTCAGCTCCCTCTTCCTAAAACCGTCCGGTCCAACACCCGCAGCGCTGCCGTGTGTATTACCACGACACCCTAACATGAACCATGTTTGGTCCCGACCCTGAGGTTGAGAAACTCTGCGCTCAGTTTCTAATAAACATCCATTGATGTGTGTTTGTGTGTTTAACGGCCTGAGACATTAATCGTGTTCAAATGTTTCCATCTAAAGATTTGTTGTTGTTTGATCTTCCTCCCACTCTTTCACGAACTCTGCAGAACCAAGATACCCTCCAGTGTTTGACAGGAAGTTGTCACCACAGGAAGTGACAGTGGGTGACAGCATTGAGCTAGAGTGTCACATGACCGGCTCTGCCCCGATAAAAGTCACATGGTCCAAAGACCATAAAGATATTCGCACTGGGGGCAATTATAAGATCAGCTGTGTGGAAAACACGCCCCACCTGACCATTCTGAAGGCAGATAAAGCCGACACTGGGAAATATTTTTGCCATGCCTCTAATGACATGGGGAAGGACTCTTGTTCCTCTGATATCACTGTCAAAGGTATTTCATCCTGGGCCACACACACCTCAGCTCGCTGTGAGGTCGTTTCTTTGTGTGAAAACAAACAGTTCCTCTGCTCACGCCAACATTTTCTCTTGTTTTCAGAGCGTAGAAACCCTCCAGTGTTCACCAAAAAGCCCTCAGAGCACATTGAGGACATGGAGGGTAAACTGGTGAAGATTGAGGGCCGAGTCTCCGGCTCGCAGCCCATGTCTGTCAGTTGGTTCAGAGACAACACAGAGATCTACAGCTCAGACAAATACGACATCAGTTTTAAGAGTAACGTGGCCGTGCTGTGCATTAAGAGCAGTCAGGTGACGGACAGCGGCAGGTACACCTGCCAGGCCTTCAATGAAG
Organism: Nibea albiflora; assembly: GCA_014281875.1. Taxonomy (NCBI): domain Eukaryota; kingdom Metazoa; phylum Chordata; class Actinopteri; family Sciaenidae; genus Nibea; species Nibea albiflora. The sequence continues at coordinate 222,263 of CM024796.1, read as the reverse complement.
CTGGAAAAGCCTCTTGCGATGTCACTGTGGGCATCTCAGGTGGGTTTGACCACGGTGGAATCACAGCAGGAAGTTCATATACAACTAATAATTAATTCAGTAATTAAATTAATGATTCAGCCTCAGCGTGTCTGATATCTTAAACTAAACAGATCAACAGACCAAACTGACTGAAGTCATTAGAATGCTAGCAGCTTCTATGCTAACCTCTTTAGCAGCCGCCGTAGCAGTCACACACTCTGCGTGTTAAATCCTGCCTGTAGCTTCCAGTCGTTCCTCATCGGACGCTGACTGTGTCTGGAACGAAGCCGTAGTCTGAAGACTTGCAAGATGTCTGTCTCGTGATCTCGTGAGTTCAGCTGCCTCGTAAAGTCGCTGATTTCTGGTTTTATTTCACTCTATTGTTCCGCTCTTCATCAGGAAACAGGTCAGGTGCTAAAAGATCTTTAACGTCTCACGTGTGGATTCTTACATACAGTCTCATAACGTAACAGTTTACTTTAGTCAGGAGCTGCTGATCATGATTTTAAATAATTCTGATGATCGTCACAGTCTCACAGCTGAGAGATAAAAATAATATGAAAACTTTTTCTTTAGATGAATTTAATGAGCTTTTTGTAGTTCACCTGCAGAACTTCCTCGATTATCAACAGTTTTGATTCCCTGGTTTAGATGTTTGACATGCTAACACATCTTTACCAGAAGAAGTCCAGTTCACTGAGCTCAGCACTGACCTGCAGTCCGCTGAAATCAAACTATCATCGTGTCTCCTGCAGAGGCCAAGAAGCCTCCGGTGTTTGACGTCCCCCTCAAACCGCTGACTGTGGACGAGGGCGATAAGCTGAGCCTCAGGTGTCACGTCTGCGGGTCTCCACCTCTGAAGATCCAGTGGATGAAGGACAGGAAGGACCTGACGTCGTCCGGCAGCACCAGGGTCAGCTTCTCTGACGGGACCGCCTGTCTGGAGATCAGCCCGGCCTCCAGGCACGATGCTGGCGATTACCTCTGCAAGGCCACCAACGACGCTGGCAGTGAGTTCTGCAAGGCCAAAGTCACAGTCAAAGGTAAGAGCTGTGAAGACAAACAGATAATACTCAGACTACAGCCTCTTCATGAGCAGCGTCTGAAGGAAGATGAAGATCAATCCATCGAGTGGACAGTGTGATGTTACATTGTGTCGTGTTGCAGAGAAACCAGGAGCAGCTCCGGCCCCAACCGAAGCTCCAGCAGCTGCTCCGACCAAGAAACTGGAGAACCTGTTCTTCATCGAGGAACCCAAAACTACACACGTCACCGAGAGTGAGACACACAACGTTAACAGAACATAACCACAACATTAACACAACACAGAACATAAACACATATTTATCTGTTTAATAAAACCAATGCTCTTATCCAACACACACACGTTTCTCCTACACTATGATTGAAAGCAGAGGTGAGGCGAGGGGTATTATTACGGTGACACGTGGATGCATTCTGTAACCTCACCACTAGATGTCACCTAAATCCTGAAAAACTGAAAGATTAGACTCAGACTAGAGGTACTGTTCCACTTTGGTTCTAACTCTCCACCTGTTGGTCCACAGAGGGCACCGCCACCTTCATTGCCAAAGTGGGCGGTGATCCCATCCCCAACGTGAAGTGGATGAAGGGTAAGTGGAGGCAGATCACTCACGGTGGCCGGATCTCCATTGAGCAGAAGGGTCAAGAGGCCAAACTGGAGATCAGAGAGGTGACCAAGTCGGACTCGGGTCAGTACAGGTGTGTCGCTTCCAACAAGCACGGAGAGATTGAATGCAGCTCAGACATGCATGTGGACGAAAAGAAGGACTCCTGGAATGGTCGAGGGAGACCTGCGAGCCAAACTGAAGAAGTGAGTTTATCTGTGAAAGCCAAAAATCACACCTATGTGTTGAAGTATTGAAATATTCTTTGATCCATCACCATCTTTTCTAAACTCTGTTCTCAGGACGCCATCAAAGCAGAAAAGTCCAAAGGAGGAGAAGGACATCGACATTGTCGAGCTGTTGAGGAATGTGGACCCCAAAGAGTACGAGAAGTACGCCCGAATGTACGGCATCACCGACTACAGAGGCCTGCTGCAGGCCATCGAGCAGCTGAAGAAGGAGAAAGCCGAAGAAAGTGGAAGACCGGTACGTTTCTCCACAATCGGCTCGTCCGATGTGTTTGTGTGTGGAGGCGTTGTGATGAATAATGTGATTTTTGTTCACAGGAACTGGAACGTGGAGACAGAGAGTCTGATGAGGACATGGCTCGACTGGTGGCCGACCTGCAGAAGAGGATGGAGCGGACAGAGGTCAGGAGACGTTTTGACTTTAACAGAAAGAAGATGCTGTTGTTCTGACAGTAACACAGACTTCAGAGAGTTCATTTTCTTGTTGCTCCTACAGCCCGTCACCGTGGTGAAGGACATCGCTGATCAGTCTGTCTTCACCAATAAGGAGGCAGTGTTTGAATGTGAGATCAAGATCAATTACCCAGAGATCACCCTGTCCTGGTACAAGGGCACCCAGAAACTAGACACCAATGACAAGTACGACATCAGCATCAGTGGCGACCGCCACCTGCTCAAGATCAAGAAGTGCCAGTCGTCCGACCAGGGCAACTACCGGGTGGTTTGCGGGCCGCACATTTCCAGTGCCAAGCTCACCGTCATGGGTCAGTACTGATACTGTGCACCTACAGTTATACATCAGTTAGTTGTATATCACATCATATCATTTATGTAAAAAGTTCTGGAAAAAACAAATCAGACTTTATTGGATTTAAGAAAACAGTTGATAAATGCCCACTGATGGTTCCAGAGACACTTCTCTCTGGGAGGGTCGGACCATTTTTCTTGACTTCCAAGGACAAAGAACCTTTCATTTAATGGACTTTAATTGTCTTCCCACTTTGTGATGCTTAGTGACCCCTCAACCATCCTAACAGTTGCTGCACTTTCTCCTGTCTTCAGAGGCGGAGATTGAAAAGCATCTGCAGGACACATCGGGTAAGGAAGGCCAGTCGTCCACTCTGTCTTGTCAGTTGTCCATTCCAAATGTAGAGGCTCATTGGTTTAAAAATGGCAAGCAGTTAGAGATGAAGGGCAGGTACACGTCCGAGGTGAAACACAAGGTTCAGAAGCTTCTGATCAGAGACCTGAAGTCTGAAGACCAAGGCAGATACACCTGCAAGTACCAGCACCTGGAATCATCTGCCGACCTCTGGGTGGAAGGTTTGTACCTGGAAACAATCCTGCAACCTTCTAGACGTGGTGGATGTTCTGCAGTTTACTAACCTCTTTCGACTCCCTCAATCAAACTCTAAGAGACTAATTTTGGAGATTTGGAGTTTGTCCTCTTTTTTACTCTTTCTTCTGGGATTTGTCCTCCTCTGTCTTAACATTCTTCACGCCTCTCCTCTCCTGGATATTCTTGCAAAAACAAAAACGTCCGTCATTATCTCATTCGTTGTCTTCTTACGTCCGTCTCGACTCAAATCCAAACCCACCCCTCCCAACAACTAGTCATCATAACTGTCCCATAAACATTAGACTTGAGCATCATTTCTAACCATGTGGATGTTGTGTCGATAAAAACTACCATTTAAAGTATTGTCATACATTCCCAGTTGTGATGCCAAACACGTTTACCCATTCACGTCTTTATCTGTTTTAGCTGAACAAATTCATTTCACCAAACGCATCCACAACATCGAAGTCAACGAGCGCCAGTCGGCCACCTTTGAGTGCGAGGTGTCCTTCGACAACGCTATTGTTTCATGGTACAAAGACACCTGGGAACTGAGAGAGAGCCCTAAGTACAACTTCACAAGCGAGGGCCGAAGACATTTCATGGTCATCCGAAATGTGACCATTGAAGACGAAGGTGTGTAGAGCGCCATCGAGCCCCAAAGACCCATCACAAGCTCTATAGACTTTTTTTTCTCATTGTTTTTTCTGACTTGAGTGTTAAACGTCTTCATTATTAAACCCGTGTAGGCGTGTACTCAGTGATTGTGAGGTTGGAGCCCAGAGGAGAGGCTAAGAGCACAGCTGAACTTTATTTGTCTGGCAAAGGTACAGTTCCTAGTCAGGCGGCACCTTTTATGCTTCTGCTCAGCTTTCGTCTCTTTCAGTGTTTAATGCGTTGTTCACTCTTCCCCTTTTCACAGAAATTGAATTGGCACGGGTGCCATTTGGTAAGTATTTTATCTTCAGGTGGTTTACAAATGTAATCAACATTTTAGGAAATCTTCTTGTTCTCTCATTTCACCAGAGTCTGTTTAGCTTAACGTAGCACAGAAACTGGAAGCTGGGAAAACTGCTAGCCAGTGTAGCTACAAACAGCTAGCCAGATTTCTGTATTGTCTTCTGAATTATTTGTCTCGTCTGATTGACGTGTCAATCTGAGAGAAAGTTGACATTGAAGTGAGTTTTACATTGATAAAAAATATCTAGATTTACTGTTATGTTTGATTGACGGTAGCTACAAACTTTTACCCAGTCGTATGGTAACTGCTTGCAGCTAGCTGAAACACTAAAACACTAAAGCAACGGGATGCTACTAGCAGATGTAGCCTCATAATGTTGCGTTAGCTAGACTAACTAGCCAGTCAGTGTCACGGTAGCATAGCACACATAGCATGGTGTTAGCTGTTTGTTTTGGTGCTTTTTATATTGATTCCTTCCAACAACTGGCAAATGGTGGAACGCAGGAGGGTTTTTCAAAATGTCTGACTGTTCCTTTACTTACAGAACAGTTAACTCTGACTCTGTTTCATTATAATTATTCTTTTGAATAAAGTCTTTGAATGAAACATATTCCATATTCTGTAGATGTCCCAGACTCCTCAGTTCAGAGGCCTGAGGTGCCTTCATCAGTTGAAATTCAAGGTAAGACTGGAGTCAGGAGCAAGGAGTGTTTTATGCTTAATTAATCATTTTAACAATAATAATAATGACAGCAACATGTCTTTTGTCTTTTAAAGAATCTGTTGAATTCTATCAGTATGAAGAAGAACACAGAGGTATTTACTGTGTGTTTTTATACTTCGTCTGTTTACATCCTCCACCCCAAATAAACCATCATCATGACAGATTAGACAGTCAAACTAATTCATATTTCTCACCATGAATTGAAAACTCTTCTGTCTTTGTTGTTAATAACTGAAACAAACAAACAAACAACAAAAAATCGTCTGTTTTCTCAAGAATCAGCTGAATATTCGTATCACTATGAGGAGGAGGTGGAGGTGGAGCAGAGAGGTACAGCTTTCTGTGTTTTGGTTTTATTTCACTTCATCTCTTCCATCATTCATCACCATCAAACCATCTGAGCAGATCTGGGATGAGATGAATTCACTCTCACAAAGTTGATGCATTTAGATCCATGACAGACGGACAGACAGATGTCAGGACTGAACATTCAGAAGTTATTGGCCTTAGTTATGTCATGTCTGTATGTATAGCTTCCAAATGGATTAAAGGTACACCAAACTGTGTAGGGGCGATCAATCAGTTTTCCCTATCAGGATCAACAATGGGCAGGCAGATGCTGTTCAGACAAACCAAATAATATGACAGAAATATCAGAGTCTAAACCACCGAAACTGTCACTTAATAACAGAAAGAAACGACGCCCCTAAACTTCATGACCGGTCAGGTCATGTCAGGTACGACATGTCAGGTAGCTAACTAAAAGACTTCTAAATTCAGATTAACCCAATGGTTAACCTCCACAACATCCAAGCCACTGACTGCTGGGCGGTTACAGCTTAAATAATGTCGATCTTCAGAAGGAGGTTGGGGATTGTTGGTCGGGCAGGTGCCAAAAGTCTGTCGACTTCAAGTCAAAGTGTCCCAGGATGGGAATTTACCCAAATCTGCCTCTTGCGTTCATTATAACATCATCATCATCGATCACTGTGCCGTCTGACTCATCTCTGCCTTGTCTTTGTTCTGTTTGTCTTCTTTCACTCTTTAACTTTCATCCCATCTTCCAACTCTTCCATTACACACTCACTAACAGCTGTCGCCATTTCACAGTCAAGGTTTTTGAAATTTAAGCTCAAATAGTTCATAGTAGTTTGACAGTAGGTTGACAGTCACTTCACCTGGAGAGCCTTCAGGTCTCCAGTTCAGTCACCTGTCCATGAAATCAGAGTCTTACCTGAGACGTCTGAGACGAGTTGGTGTTTTTTTGAACTGTGAAATGACGTCATGAGTTTTCGTGGTCACGGAGCACAAATTGTTGCCTCACGTTTGTTGTCTTCTGTCACTTTTGTGGTTGTCACACCTTCAGTCGAGTATGAGAGCTGGACAGAAGAGACGGTAACACAACAGGTGTCCACAACCAAAGGTATCAGATCACAGTAACACACAAGGAAGGACGTCCGTTACCTGTCTGTTAATATTGTGTGTGTGTTTGAGCCGCTCTTAACCATGGCTCGCTCGTCGCCTGTCTTTCAGTCCTTTGTCTCATTATTGTTCTTTCTGGTTTACTTTGTTCGTAACAACCTCTGAACTGCAGTCTGAGGTCAATTTGGTACATTTTTTGGCTTCAGCTTACTCTTAACTTTTACTTCTTACCCCAAATGCATGAGTGGAAATAATCAGTCTCCTTCACATTAAACGTCAGACTGCTGCTGTTTTACATTTTAACAAGTTGTTTCTTTACATGTCAAACCTCACATATATACATACAACACAGCACTGTGAATAAAGACATCCGATTTTAAACATTCTGCAGTAACGTGGAACATTACAAAGATGTTATGTCATGTTTTCTGACTGTGATGATGATTGTCAATGTGTTCCTGTGTTTTTTCTCCAGCTGCCAGAGTTCCATTGAGGAGGCAGTGGAGACCAAGAAAGTTGAAATGAGAGAGGAAATCCCATCAAAAGGTATCGTCCACCTGAACATCGACCTGCTGCAGCTCAGAGCGCCGCCCTGCAAAAATATGCAAACTTATTTGTCTGTCGTCCACGACTAAAATCTTTGAATGTTTTGTCCTGTTCTGCTGTTGTTCTTATTTCTGTATTCAGTTCTTCTCTTATTAAATGAACTCTAGTTGTTTTTTCCGTCTTATTATCTTGTGCTGCGCTTCCCTCGCTTCACTTGCAAGTGCACAGCATCTCTCTTGTGATGCTAACACAATCGGTGTCTTTTAAGTTCCCAAAGCTGAGAAAACACCTGAAGAGAAGCCAAGGCCAGCTGTGAAGGAGCCATCACCACCCAAAGGTACCAACATACCTGATGTTGGCATGTACCTGTTTGGCTTCCCATTTTTTGTACCCATTATTTAATGTAATTGTGTGTCTGTGTGGTCTTTCACACCGTAACGCTCCACATTGTGTTGAAATGTCACAATTTTACTGAATTTGAAGTGCCTGAAGCCAGAAAGCCAGTGGAGGAAAAGGTTCCTGTAGTTTCAGTCCCAGAGAAGAAGGAAGCTCCAGCTCCCAAAGGTAGAGATGTCTGATTTTTAACATCTCACTGCTGAAAGTCTAACATCTTTGCTGATGACCTTTCCTTGACTTGTCTGTTTCTTTTGGTCATCTTGTTTTCTTTGATTTCCTGAGTTATCATGTGTTTGACTCTTAAAAGAACCAGAGAAGGTTAAGAAGCCTGCTGCTGTTCCCTCGCCACCTGCCGAGACGACTGAGGTGCCAAAGAAAGGTACTTAACTTTGTTCTTCCTGTTGTTTGACATCTTATCAAGCTTCCTCACTTGTGCTCACTGTTAAATCGCTTCTTACCTCTTGATGTCTGTCTTGTCTTGTATATATTCTGACTTAATCTTACTGTTTGCACTTTGTAATTGGTGTTCTGTGGATTTTCCACGTAATACTGTAGCCAGTTTTACTCTTCATCACTGTGTCTCCCTGTTGAGTGTCATCTTACTCTTTCGAGCACTTCTTAATAACTCTTAAATGCTACTTTTGACTTCATGCTAACCTTAGCTAATGTCTGTGTTACCTACCTGAAGATGAGCGCAAGCCTCAGGTACCAGCTGAACCCAAAAAAGTTGCACCTACAGCAGAACCTGAGCCAAAGGCCAAACCGAAAGCAGAACCTGAACCAAAGGCCAAACCGAAAGCAGAACCTGAACCAAAGGCCAAACCGAAAGCAGAACCTGAACCAAAGGCCAAACCGAAAGCAGAACCTGAACCAAAGCCTAAGCCCACACCGGTTCCTAAAGCAGAACCTGAAGCCAAACCTGCTGTGACGGCTGAGCTGGAGCCTGAAGCTAAGCCAGCAGCAGTCAAGAAGCCGGTGACACCACCATCAAAAGGTATTTCACGCTTTTTATGGATGTGTGTGTTAAACACGTTTAAGTCCATCTGTGTGTATGTTCCTCTCTTGAGTATTAAAATGTCTTAACTGTGCTCAGCTTCTTGTGTGGAAGCGAATCTTTGACTTTCTGTGTCCTGAATGTATTTTCTCAAATCTTAACCAATCTAAATGTTACTTTAAGTCCCCGAAGAGGCTGCAAAACCAGAGCCGGCAAAGATCAAGCCTGAGCCGGCAGTAAAAAAGCCAGAACCTGAAGCTCCAAAACCAAAACCAGAACCAGAAAAACCAAAACCAGAAGTCCGTAAACCTGAGCCTCTTGTAACGAAGCCAGAACCTGCCGCTGCCAAGCCAGAAGCTCCAGTTCCAAAACCAGAACCTGCAGTGAAAAAGGCTGAAGCTGAAGTGCCAAAACCAGAACCTCCAAAGACCAAACCAGAACCAACACCTGCACCAAAGGAACCACCAAAGAAAGGTATTAGACATCTCTGATTGAGATGTAACTCTGGAGTTTTTCTTAATCTTCTTAACTCCACCATCCAACTTTAATCATTAATCATCATCTCGAGTGATTTTCTTTGAGTTTTGTGTTTAGTTTAGACGTTCATGCAAGTAAACTTCTTAATCTGACGCATCACACTAAAACCTCGACTCTTACACTCTTCAGCTTCTGTGGTGTTTCTTCTGTCTAACATCTAACTTCACTGCGATATTACAATGAGGCTGCACAATGTGTTTTTCTTGGCTTACACTCGATAGAGTGTTACTGTTTGTAACAACAAGAACTCTTCAACTTGAATTCAGTGAAGGTCTTTAATCTATGTAATGGTACTCTTTAAAGTTGCTGTGGAGGAAAAAATACCTGAGCCTTCCAAAAGCAGTCAAGAAACCAGAACCTGCTGTTGTTCCTCCCAAAGAAGAGACAACACAGAAAGGTACTTTAATGTTTGTGATGGAAGCCCAGCCTTTGTTAGCTTCTGTTTTGTTTGGTGTCCTTTGTCTCTGTTTAAGTTTTTAAAAGTAATTTGAGAAAAGCATTCCTCGTTATGTTTCTTCTACTCATGATTGTGCGCCAGCACATTTTCCAATTCTTTATTGTCATGTCTTGTGAATGTTTTTGTGTCAAACCCTCTTAAAGCTTTGAAGCCCAAACCTAAACTCTTACCTGAAGAGGTGCCTGAAAAAGTACCTCAGAAAGTGTTTGATGAAGTAGAACCTGAGAGACGGCCTCCAGCGAAAGTCGAGGTGAAGGAAAAAACCCCAGAGAAGGTCCTGGCACCTCAGAGAAAAGTGGAGGAAATTCCAAAGAAGGTGCCGGAAATAGTTCCTGAAAAGGTTCCAGAAAAAATACCTGAGAAGATTCCAGAAAAAATACCTGAGAAGGTTCCAGTAAAAATACCTGAGAAGATTCCAGAAAAAATACCTGAGAAGGTTCCAGAAAAAATACCTGAGAAGATTCCAGAAAAAATACCTGAGAAGGTTCCAGTAAAAATACCTGAGAAGGTTCCAGTAAAAATACCTGAGAAGGTTCCAGAAAAAATACCTGAGAAGGTTCCAGTAAAAATACCTGAGAAGGTTCCAGTAAAAATACCTGAGAAGGTTCCAGAAAAAGTTCCAGAGAAGCCTGTAAAAGTTCCTCAGGAGGTGGCTGAAGAAAAGAAGCCACCTGCAGAGCTTCCTGTAGAGGTTGAGGAAGTAAAACCTGAGAAGGTCTCTAAGAAACAGACAGAGAGGATCTCTGTAGATCAGACAGCTCCCATAAAGATCCCAGATAAACCACCTGAGAAGGTTTCTGAGGTTAAACCTAAACGAGAGGTCGAAGAAACTCTTCCTGAAGGTACAGCTGAGGCAGACCTCATCTCTTTTTCTCTTTCTTTGTTTAGTCATGCATGTGAACCATTGGTGACTGTCCAGTTCCAGCATCATCTGAATGTACACTCAAAACAATGCAAATTAAACCACACTCAAAACTAAAGGCAATCTATCAGATTTATTTCTGAAGCTCTGATTCAAGCAAGAGGAACACCAAACGCTCTCCAAGCATTAACGATTCTTCTTGCATATGAAGAAATAACATTAATATAATGCTTATAAGGATGAAGTGACTTCATGTGAACAATCACAAGCTGTGTTCAGGCTTTCTATCCACTCAAGATTTTATGTTTGTCTCTGTGTGTAAAAACATTTGCACCCTCTAGTGGCAGAAACAAAAATGACAGGCAGCAAAGCACTCAGCAGAACAGTTTCATTTTTTTGAGTCGACAGCAGATGTTATGTCTGACAGTCACATCGATTCATAACATTATATGGAAAAGTGCAAAATGAATACAAACTAAACTGTTGCCACTTCTTCAAAGGCTCCGCTAACATCTTAAAAACCTCTTTGAATCTTATTTCTTGCTGTAGTCTGTGTTGTTTAATGTATGCTGGTTATTTCTGTTTGTTTCTTAACTGTCTGAATTCTCTTCTTTTAAAATCATCATCTACCCATGACACCATCTTGGATTCAAAACTGATTCATTCTTTGAAATAAATAGAAACTAAGAAGATCGAGAAGATTCTTCCCAAAGAGGTCGAACAACAGAAAAAAGTCTCTCCTCCAGAAAAAGGTACCGACCATCTGAAAACATGATGGAGTACTTTAACCACATCTTTAACTCTTGATGCTAATACACAGCACGAGGTGGATTATCACCTCCAGTATTAGCCCTTGTATTAATCTCTGTGTTGTCTCTTTCTAACCCTGATGCTTGTTTTTGTGTTTTCAACACCTCTTGGCGCCGCCACATGACGCCTCTTCTTCAACACCTCTTAAAACTTCCAGCAGCTACGAGTCTTGTCAAAATCGAGCAAAGGAAAGGAGCTCAGAGGATACAGGAAGTTTATTACGTGACAGAGAAAGTGTCGCCCACAGAGGAGGTGTGGGAACATGAAGAGGTGGTGGAAGAACACGCTGAAGTGTTGTACGAGGACGAAGTGGCTCCTCTGGGCGAGACAGTAGTTTTGTTATCAGAGGTAGATGTCTTCAGCACAACAGAAAAATCGAGTCAAAGAGATAAAAAATCTGAGCTTAGAGGTGAGATATCTGTTACTGACACGTCAAAGAGGAAAGAAACCAGGCTGACCAAACACAGAGTTGCCCCAAAAACACAAGAAACCATTGTCACAGTCCAGGAATCTGAGACAGGCAGGGAGGTCACGATGCTGGAGGGTGAACCGACAAAAGAAACAATTGAAGAGTTTTTTGTCAGGACGATCGAGTCGCCAACAGAAGAAGTTACAGATGAGAGGAGGGACAGCACATCAGTTCCACCTTTACCAGACAAAAAGGATGCAACTAGTGTAACAGTGAAAAGGGGAAGAGAGATAACCATTAAAACTGAGACCAAAGTGAAACAACAGGAAGTCAAAGAAATAGAGATAATAAAAGACTTCCCATCTGTGACAGACGCAGGTAAGACCAAACCTTCCCCGATGACTATCAGCACAGAGGCAAGAAAACAAACTGAGAAGCAGGAAAGAAAAGCTGAGACGGAGGTCACCCACAAGGAGACAATTGTTCATGACGTTGAAAAAGTTATTCCAGAAGATAAATACAGTAGAACTGAGGAAATTACAGAAATTAAAGTCAAGGCAGGAGAAGTCAAAGTCATAGACAAGCCAACAAAAGTTACCCCCACTGAGGTGAAAATAGTAGTCGAGGAAAAAACTAGAAAGGAGGAAATCCAAATTAAACCTCCAGCCATGACTGATGCCAAAAAAGATGAAACTGTACCAGAAACAGTGTCAGTAAAGAAAGAGGGCACTGAAAAGAAACAAGAGAAGAAGCCAACATCTGATGATAGAACAAAGAAGGAGACAGTTGTTGAAAAACCTAAAGTAGAGGTGACCCCCAAAGTGAAACCAAAAGAGTCAGTAACAGATGTCGAGCCTAAGAAGCCAGACGTGATTGAACAGGAAACAGTACACAAGAAAAAAGAGGAGTCCAAAGCCGTCGCTCCTCCGAGAGGCGATACTGAGAAGAAAAAAGAAGAAACGCGTCTTTTAACTGAGGACACGGTTCAGACAAAACCTTCAACGCCTTCAAAACCAGAGGAGAAGAAAAGGATTTCCCCACAAACACTTTCCAAAGGTACAGAGAGAAAATCACACACCATGATCATTTCCATTCTTAACGTTCTCATATGACTTCATGTGTGGCTGCAGTCTCTTCTTTTTTAACTGAAATGTTCTGCAACCAGCCAACAGCCTCAGGCCACAACCTCACTAATCGCCTCTTCATACCACATGTTCATGCTCACTGTGTTCCCCACGGTCGTCATTACATTATATATCTTCTTATATATCTTTTTTTAACCTGTGTGGTTGTTTAAGTCTTTCTCTCTGCTTCTTCTTTCTTCTCTTGAATACTAATATCTTGCGTTAAACAAAAAAAGAAGATGAGGTCAAGGCCCAGACGATTCCTGCAACCTTTCCTGCTGCTTTGCCGCCTGGCGCACAAGTTGAGACTAAAGGGAAAAGCCCAGAGAGAGGTACAACAGCAGCACATTTCCTGTCCCTGACTGGCACATCTGACGACCTTCTGATTATCTCTGTGTTTCTAGTTTAACCCAAAGTGTTTGTGTCTGTGTTGTTTTCCCCCCTAATCTCTTGGCACCGCTACATGGTGCTTTCTCTTCATACTTCTTAAAATCTTTCACCCTCAAAAAGCCACCACACGTCTTTTAGAGGCTGAAAAAACTTCAGGAGCTCAGAGGATCTTAGAAGATTTCACATCCTCTGCAGAGATGGTCATAGAAAGAGAAGCGGTTCAAGAAAAACCTAAAATGTATCGTAAAGATGAAGAAGAAATTGGTGACGAACCTGATGAAGTGTCTGAAATAAGTAGTGATATATCTGTTACTGATGGTTTAAAGACAGAGGGGCGTAAAACAAAGGTCACCCCAAAAACTGAAGACAAGGTCGTGACTAAAAGTGAATCTAAAAGGAAAAAAGTTGTCTCATTTAAGGGTGAACCTAGCAAACAAAAATCTCAAGACAAAGAGTTTTCTGTCCAGAAAACTGGTTCTCCAGAAACAAACAAACAGATAAAAGACACTAAAAAAGATACTAAAGAACAAAAAGAAAGAAAAGCTGAAGGTCCAGAAATTTCAGTCAGAACTGTTTCTGATCAAAAACAGGCGACCTTTGAAGCAGATACTGAAAAGACAGAAAGCACAGATAAGCAGAGATAAACCGAAAATATCAGAAAGAAAACCTGAGCTGACAGACAGGAAGTCTTTAGAAAAAGCCAGTCAGAAGAAATTAGAGCAAAATGATCAAGAACAAAAACCTTCAAATACAGAAAATATTGAAACAACTTCAAAGAAACAAGAAACTGATTCTTCAGAGCTCGTTAATTTAATACAAAAGGTTGAATCTTTGAAAGCAGAGGAAAAGTTTTGTGCAGGACCCAAAACACCAAAACTCGACATAGATGTAGAATCTGATGACTTTGAATCGAGGACAGACACAATAAAAGACACGAAACACGGACAGAGAAGGAAGCAGGACTCAGTTAAACCTGTGAAATTATTAATCAAAGAATCTTCACCTGAAAAAGTCCCGTCCAGCGAGCTTCTCCCTGAGTCCATTTTGTCTGAAGTAGTTACACTTAAAGGCAAACTTGTCAAAGTCAGTCCAATGGAAGGAACAACTGAGATGAAACCCGACAGAGAGATCGCAGTTACTCCCTCAGTAGAAGTCAAACATCCAGAATCTTTATCAGAGAGAGAAACCATAACTGATAGCACCCTGCAAAAACCTGAAACCTTATCAAAGGCTAGGACTCTAAAAGACGTCGCTCAGAAAGTGAGACAGCAGACAGTGGTCGAAGAAAAGACAAGACGAGAGCAAAGTGGAAAATCTGAGCAAGACGGAGTACCAAAACAAATACCAGAACAATATTACACCGAAGCAGAAGACAGTGGTAACAATGTCACCACAATGGAAGGCAAATGTTATAAAGTTACACTTACTCAAGAGACAAAACCAGAGCTCAGACAAACTCAAAGAAAGTCCCCAGTTACAGAGGCAGAGGAGACAAAACAGATAGAGGAAACACTGATACCAGAATACACTTCCAAAAGACTCCAGATATCACAGAAAATGGATGAAGATAAGACAGAGCAACAAAAGAAACCAACAAGAGAGAAACAAGTTGGAAGAAAAGGGATGGACAAAACATCCGAAACAGATAAGATAGATAGTGAATCAGTAACTCCACAACAACCCCAACAGAAACTGACCAAACCTCAAGAGATTATAGTTGAACAAGACAAGTTAAGAGTCAGCACGGTTAAAGATAAAACCTTTAAAGTTACTCATCTTAAAGAGTCTAAATCAGAACAGGAACAAATTGAAAGGAAGGTTTCAGTTACACCCATGATGGAGGAAACTTCTGAAGAATCAGAAGAATCTCAAGAAAAACTTGAATTTAAAGCAGTTGATGAGGAAATTCATGTGTCAGAAGGTATTCCTCCAAAGGAATTGATATCCCTGCAGAAGAAAGAGCAAAAGACAACTAAAACTAAAGAAGCTGCAGACAAACAAATCCCACCATCTGTCACAGTTAAAGACAAAACCAAAAAAGTGACTCCCATTAAAGATGGTACACTTGAAAAACATGCAAAACCTGAAGAAATTGACAGAGAGCCTGCAAAGTTTGATGAAGAAATTCATACAATAGATAGCGAATCGGTTTCTCCACAACAGGAACTGACCAAACCTCAAGAGATTATAGTTGAACAAGACAAGTTAAGAGTCAGCACAGTTAAAGATAAAACCTTTAAAGTTACTCATCTTAAAGAGTCTAAATCAGAACAGGAACAAATTGAAAGGAAGGTTTCAGTTACACCCATGATGGAGGAAACTTCTGAAGAATTAGAAGCTCAACAGAAACTTGAATTTAAAGCAGTTGATGAGGAAATGAATATACCCGAAGGTATTCCTCCAAAGGAATTGATATCCCTGCAGAAGAAAGAGCAAAAGACAACTAAAACTAAAGAAGCTGCAGACAAACAAATCCCACCATCTGTCACAGTTAAAGACAAAACCAAAAAAGTGACTCCCATTAAAGATGGTACACTTGAAAAACATGCAAAACCTGAAGAATTGTCACGAGAGCCTGCAAAGTTTGATGAAGAAAATCGATACATCAAAGACTGAATCAGTTAGCTCCACAACAGAAACTGACCAAACCTCAAGAGATTATAGTTGAACAAGACAAGTTAAGAGTCAGCACAGTTAAAGATAAACCTTTAAAGTTACTCATCTCAAAGAGTCTAAATCAGAACATGAACAAATTGAAAGGAAGGTTTCAGTTACACCCATGATGGAGGAAACTTCTGAAGAATCAGCAGCCTCAACAGAAACACTTGAATTTTTAAAGTCAGTTGATGAGGAAATGAATATACCCCGAAGGTATTCCTTCCAAAGGAATTGCTATCCCTGCAGAGGAAAGAGCAAAAGACAACTAAACCTAAAGAAGCTGCAGAACAAACAAATCCCACCATCTGTCACAGTTAAGACAAAACCAAAAACTTGACTTCCCATTAAAGATCGGTACACTTGAAAAACATGCAAAACCTGAAGAAATTGTCCACAGAGCCTGCAAAGTTTGATGAAGAAATTCATACAATAGATAGCGAATCGGTTTCTCCACAACAGGAACTGACCAAACCTCAAGAGATTATAGTTGAACAAGACAAGTTAAGAGTCAGCACAGTTAAAGATAAAACCTTTAAAGTTACTCATCTTAAAGAGTCTAAATCAGAACAGGAACAAATTGAAAGGAAGGTTTCAGTTACACCCATGATGGAGGAAACTTCTGAAGAATTAGAAGAAGCTCAAGAAAAACTTGAATTTAAAGTAGTTGATGAGGAAATTCATGTGTCAGAAGGTATTCCTCCAAAGGAATTGATATCCCTGCAGAAGAAAGAGCAAAAGACAACTAAAACTAAAGAAGCTGCAGACAAACAAATCCCACCATCTGTCACAGTTAAAGACAAAACCAAAAAAGTGACTCCCATTAAAGATGGTACACTTGAAAAACATGCAAAAACTGAAGAAATTGTCACAGAGCCTGCAAAGTTTGATGAAGAAACGGATACATCAAAGACTGAATCAGTAGCTCCACAACAGGAACTTACCAAACCTCAAGAGATTATAGTTGAACAAGACAAGTTAAGAGTCAGCACAGTTAAAGATAAAACCTTTAAAGTTACTCATCTCAAAGAGTCTAAATCAGAACAGGAACAAATTGAAAGGAAGGTTTCAGTTACACCCATGATGGAGGAAACTTCTGAAGAATCAGAAGCTCAACAGAAACTTGAATTTAAAGCAGTTGATGAGGAAATTCATGTGTCAGAAGGTATTCCTCCAAAGGAATTGATATCCCTGCAGAAGAAAGAGCAAAAGACAACTAAAACTAAAGAAGCTGCAGACAAACAAATCCCACCATCTGTCACAGTTAAAGACAAAACCTTTAAAGTGACTCCCATTAAGATGGTACACTGAAAAACATGCAAAACCTGAAGAATTGATCAGAGAGCCTGCAAAGTTTGATGAAGAAATCATACAATAGATAGCCGAATCGGTTTCTCCACAACAGAACTGACCAAACCTCAAGAGATTATAGTGAACAAGACAAGTTAAGAGTCAGCACAGTTAAAGATAAAACCTTAAAGTTACTTCATCTTAAGAGTCTAAATCAGAACAGGAACAAATTGAAAGGAAGGTTTCAGTTACACCCATGATGGAGGAAACTTCTGAAGAATCTGAAGCTCAACAGAAACTTGAATTTAAAGCAGTTGATGAGGAAATTAATATACCTGAAGGTATTCCTCCAAAGGAATTGATATCCCTGCAGAAGAAAGAGCAAAAGACAACTAAAACTAAAGAAGCTGCAGACAAACAAATCCCACCATCTGTCACAGTTAAAGACAAAACCAAAAAAGTGACTCCCATTAAAGATGGTACACTTGAAAAACATGCAAAACCTGAAGAAATTGTCACAGAGCCTGCAAAGTTTGATGAAGAAACGGATACATCAAAGACTGAATCAGTAGCTCCACAACAGGAACTGACCAAACCTCAAGAGATTATAGTTGAACAAGAACAGCTAAGAGTCAGCACAGTTAAAGACAAAACCTTTAAAGTTACTCCCATTAAAGATGGTACACTTGAAAAACATGCAAAAACTGAAGAAATTGTCAGAGAGCCTGCAAAGTTTGATGAAGAAATTCATACAATAGATAGCGAATCAATCTCTCCACCAGAACCTCAACAGAAACTTACCAAACCTCAAGAGATTATAGTTGAACAAGACAAGTTAAGAGTCAGCACAGTTAAAGATAAAACCTTTAAAGTTACTCATCTTAAAGAGTCTAAATCAGAACAGGAACAAATTGAAAGGAAGGTTTCAGTTACACCCATGATGGAGGAAACTTCTGAAGAATTAGAAGTTCAACAGAAACTTGAATTTAAAGTAGTTGATGAGGAAATTCATGTGTCAGAAGGTATTCCTCCAAAGGAATTGATATCCCTGCAGAAGAAAGAGCAAAAGACAACTAAAACTAAAGAAGCTGCAGACAAACAAATCCCACCATCTGTCACAGTTAAAGACAAAACCTTTAAAGTGACTCCCATTAAAGATGGTACACTTGAAAAACATGCAAAACCTGAAGAAATTGTCAGAGAGCCTGCAAAGTTTGATGAAGAAATTCGGATACAATAGATAGCGAATCGGTTTCTCCACAACAGAAACTGACCAAACCTCAAGAGATTATAGTTGAACAAGACAAGTTAAGAGTCAGCACAGTTAAAGATAAAACCTTTAAAGTTACTCATCTTAAAGAGTCTAAATCAGAACAGGAACAAATTGAAAGGAAGGTTTCAGTTACACCCATGATGGTGGCACCAGAAAAACTTCAGTTTGAAACAGTTGAGGAAACCTCGAAGCAAATGGAGAAATTAATATCTCCACAAGAACAACACCAACTTACCAAACTGCAACTAAAACAGAAAGCTGAATTAACTAAAAGAGAAATAGAAAAGGACGGCATGAGTCCATTTGAAACCATTCATTCAGAGAAAAAAGAAGAGAAGTCAGAAAATATAGCTGATAAAATTCAGTCAAAAGGAGATACAAAGAAAGACAAACCAGCTACATTTGCTTCTCTTGAAGAGAGACAAACAATGCAGGAACAAACTGAAACAAAGGCAGCCATTATACCTGAAACTGTAGAGACAAAACCAGGAAGTCAAGTCAAGTCAATCAAACGAAAAGATTTCAAACCATCTGAAGGACGAACAATTGAAGAGATCCATTCTGAGACAGTTACAGTTAAAGATGAATATGGTCATGTTACGTTATTTGAAGAAAGAAAACAGGAACAAGTTAAAAGTTTACAGCAGCACCTGTGATGGAGGCTGCAACGGAAAAATCTCAGATAGTGGAAGATGGAGGTGTAGATACCTCGAAACATATCACAGTTGACCAAGCCAAGACCAAGGAAAACATCATTAAAGATAGACCTGAGAAACCTGAAGTTGAAAGAAAGGTTTCAGGAGCACCAAAGCCAGAAGTATCACATGAAGACACTTCAGAAAAACTTGAAATAATGTACAAAACCAGCACAGTTCTTCCAGTTGAAGAGATGAAAACCAAATTGACAAAGACAATAGTTTCTCCTACAACTGAGGTAACAAAGAGAGACAGACAGAGAGAAAAAGGTGTCCTCAAGATGATAGATGAGTCAGAACAAATTTCACAAATCAAAGAAGAAACCCAAACAGAAGTCGAGCAGAAGACTGAAAGAACATCAGAACCTTTAACTGAAGATATCAAGACAAAGAAATCTAAATCCCTAAAAGATAAAAAGACATTGCCCAAAAGTACAAAAACTACCCTTGAAGAAGTGCAGTCCAGGACAATCACAGTAAAAGATGAATATGGTACTGTTACTCCATTTGAAGTCACAGAAACAAACCAGGAACAAATGGAGAAAAAGTTTTCAATGGCACCTGTAATGGAGGTTGCATCTCAAAGATCTCTGATCGTGAAAGATGGAGATGTTAAATCAGACACTCTCCAAATGTATATCACACCTGATGAGCTAGTGAGAGATATAACATCAAGAAAAGAGGACATTTATAAGTCAGATGAGATTTCTGTAAAGACAAAAGACACAAAAGACACAAAAGACACAGGAGTTGAACAAGTTCAGTCAAAAGTCGACAGAGTTCAAGATAAAACAGAGAAGGTTACTCCAATTAAGGAGAAATTACCTGAAAAGCAAGAACAGATTGAAAGAAAGGCATCTGTTGCATCCAAACCAGAAGTAACGGATCAACACTCTTTGGTAGACACCCCAGAAAAACTCACAGTAATAGATAAAACCACCACAGATCTTCCAGCTGAAGAGATGAAAACAAGACAAAAGCAAACTGAAACAAAGACAGAGGTAACAGACGCAGAGATTAAAGACATTCAGTCAAAGAAATCTAAATCCCTAAAAGAGAAAGGACAGAGGCTGGACAAAGGTACAAAAACTACCCTTGAAGAAGTGCAGTCCAGGACAATCACAGTAAAAGATGAATATGGTGCTGTTACTCCATTTGAAGTCACAGAAACAAACCAGGAACAAATGGAGAAAAAGTTTTCAATGGCACCTGTAATGGAGGTTGCATCTCAAAGATCTCTGATCGTGAAAGATGGAGATGTTAAATCAGACACTCTGCAAATGTATATCACACCTGATGAGCTAGTGAGAGATATTACATCAAGAAAAGAGGACATTTATAAGTCAGATGAGATTTCTGTAAAGACAAAAGACACAAAAGACACAAAAGACACAGGAGTTGAACAAGTTCAGTCAAAAGTCGACAGAGTTCAAGATAAAACAGAGAAGGTTACTCCAATTAAGGAGAAATTACCTGAAAAGCAAGAACAGATTGAAAGAAAGGCATCTGTTGCATCCAAACCAGAAGTAACGGATCAACACTCTTTGGTAGACACTGAAACAAAGACATGTGTTACTTCTGTCAAAGAGCAAACAGACACAGAAATCCAAGAAATTCAGTCAAAGAGATCTAAATCCCTAAAAGAGAAAGGACAGAGAGTGGACAAGGGCACAAAAGAAGAAGTGCAGTCCAGGACAATAACGTTTAAAGATGAATATGACACTGTTACTCCATTTGGTGTAACTGAAACCAAGCAGGAAGAAGTCAGAAGAACCATTTCACTTGCACCTGTGATGGAGATTGCATCTGAAAAGCATTTCATAGTTAAAGATGGAGACATTAAATCAGACACTCTCCAACGATTTATTGTACCCGACAAGCTTGTTAAAGACATTACATCAAAGAAAGAGGACATCCGTGAATCCAGGGATGATTCTCTCACAAGACAAGGTTCAGAGACTGCCAGAGGAAGTGCAGGAACGAGTCGAGTCAGAAGTGAATTTAAAACTGATGATACAATACAGACAGAACAGAACCAAACTAATCAAGAGGCAGAAAGGACAGCTGGTACCCAAACAGAGATAGTTCGTAAAGATCGTTCACTCAGACATGAGCAAATTAAATATGATAATACATCTCCAAAGAAACCGGACTTCAAATACCAAGAACAGGCTACAGCTGAAAGCATTCAGTCTAAAACAGACAGAGTTAAAGATGTTACTCCAGAGACAGAAACAAAACAGGAACAAACTGATAGAAAGGCCTCTAGGACACCTGTGATGGATGTCACATATGAAACACCACTGACTGTGAAACAAGATAATATATTAGATACTTCACAAAAGTATATTTCTCCTGATGATTTAGTAAAAGACACTGCATCAAGACAAAAGGTGGCCTACGAGTCAGATGATATTTCTTTAAAGGCAGATCAATTCACAACAGTTGTAACAACACCACCAAAAGAGACGCTAACTGAGCAACAACTGGGACTGACCAAACCAAAGAAAATGAAGACAGAAACAACGACAGTGAAAGACAAAATCATCAAAGAGTTTCATGACAAAGAAAAAGCAGACATAAAAACTACCGTGGAAGAAATCCAAGGAAAGGAATTAGGTATACCCACAACAAGAAGTGAGGAAATAGAGATTATTAATGAAGAAATCAAGAGTTATAAACCTACAATTAAAGAGTCAAAAGCTGATATTGAATGGCAAGAGCCCACTGCCAGAGAACCCTCAGTAACAGATGAAACCAAGAGAAAGATCATTGAGAGAAAGACTACTACGCACTACAAAACAGACTCTCCAGAA
The DNA here is from genome assembly GCA_014281875.1 of Nibea albiflora. Lineage (NCBI taxonomy): Eukaryota > Metazoa > Chordata > Actinopteri > Sciaenidae > Nibea > Nibea albiflora. The sequence continues at coordinate 200,645 of CM024796.1, read as the reverse complement.
TACAGGGAAGACGCAACCAGGAAACCAGAAGTCGAGCCTTTTCCGAAAGTGGATGTCCAGTATGTACCGCCTCACGAAGATGAAACCACAAGCAGAAAGAAAGGAGAAGCTCGAGAGCTAGAATCAAGGGTTCTGTCTGTGGAACCAGGAGGGAAAGAACTTGTCTCTCCTCAAGAATCTTTCAGAGGTATAGAGGGAAAAATGTTTTATGTCACCGAGCACAGAGTGTTTTTGATCTGAGCACCAAACATCGTTGTGCACCTCCTTGTAATCATCCTCTTCTGGATTTATTAGATCCATACCTCTTTGTCGTCATCATTTCAAGAGGATCTCATATCATACCACCCATTTTGTTTGGGCACAAACTTCTTTGCTCATTGTGAGGAACCGTCGTGCTGTCGACTCAGACAGTCTCTTTTGGTTTCACCTGATATCTAAACCACCACAGTTTCTTGTTGTGTGCTGGGTTTTTTTTCTCATCATTTTTCTAATTCTGTATTTGTTGTGTCACTTTTCACTGTATGCGTGTGTTGAGAGAAAAGGCTTTGCAGAAAGGTGAGGTGAGGTATTTACGTGGGAATTTCTTCCATCTTGAATCTCAACTCTTCCGACTTTGTATGTTTTCATCTTTGTTGTCTTTGCATGGTTCAGTGCTCACCTCGTCAGTCTTACAGAGGTTCTGATTGTCATATAATTTCATTTCCAAGTTCCTGTGAAGGAGAAAGAGCCAACACCACAAGTCAAAGAAGCACTGGTAAAGCCAGCTGCTCCTCCAGAAGGTACCTGACTTCTCTTTTTAATCTCCTTTATGTCTGTGTGTTTCTGTCTGATGGTTTTGTACAGGCATTCATAAAAGAATGTCATTCTTGAGCAAATATGAAAAATATGAAACTTTATCCAACAAGTTATCAGAAGAGAGTAAAGTACTGTTGAAAAAATATGATCTTTGGTTCATTGTAACGTCCAGCTCTCATATCTAGGATGTCGTGTTTGTTCAGAGCTTTCTCTTGAATTTCTTGAATACACTTTGTTCTTGAAGAGAGCAAACCACAGGCTGCGGTCAAAGTTCAAGAAGCTGCCAAAAAGCCTGAAGTCATTGACAAAACCAAAAAGTTGGAGAAGAAAATAACTCCACAAGAAGAAGCAAAGCCAGGTATCCATCTTTAAAAAATCATACTAACACCTTGTGTCCTTAGAAAGTGTGTTTTGGTGATACTTTACAGTACTTCAATTCCTTTTTTTATACTTGAAGTGACCAAGCCTGTCATGAAGGTTGAAGAACCAACCAAGAAGGTTGCAGAAGAAGGAAAACCAATTGTGGAAAAGATAACTCCTGAGACAGGTAGAGGTATCTAAAGGACTGAGAGGGAAACAGTTTTTTAGTCTTTTCCATCTTTTCACGTCTTATTTTATGGAAAATGTTGACTACGTGTCGTCAGTCTTCTCTGTGTCCGCACAGTTTCTTGCTGTGTTGTTGTATTGTTGGTGTTTTCATGTTGTGTGTCGTGTTTTTGGTCATTACTTCATTGACCGTGAATCCAACACAAGCATGTTCCAGTTGTCTTGACACAAATTAATTTCACCTCTTTATCGTCTTATGATACATTTTTATGTCATTCAACTAAATAATGTGATACTGGACTATCTTGCTTTGTATCCAGGCACATGATCATACACAGTTTGTGTTAGAATATGTATTATTTGTCTTTGATGGCCTTATTAACGTCTTTCTGAACTATACCTCTATATTAGATGAAACCAAGGGACCCGTCGAAGCACCAGGAGGAGTCAAGAAAGGTAGGAGCCCCGCTGACCGCTCGCTTACCTCAGTACATACAACACACAGCAACTCGCATGACTTAATCAGCAGCCATCAAGATACAATGAATCTGTTCAGCTCCCTTATGAATTATTTTCAGTGGTCACAGTACACACAGTATTTGTCACCCTGTAGAATTATATATATATTATATAATATATTATATACATGATCTAGTAATATTGTGTAGAATTTGCCATTTTTTGTGTCGTGTGTGTCTTCTTGTTCTTTTGTCTGTTTCTGTTTTTGCTGTCATGTAATGTAATGTAATCTTTTTGGAATTAGTTTTATAGGAACATCAATATGCATAGAAAGACTTCATATATCATTTCTTTGTATTTTTATATTTATTTTTGTTACGTTTTGTACAAATTGTGCTGTCAATTAAATGTCAATAAGTAATATCAAACCTTTGCTGCCTCAGAAACAGTTCTGCACAAAAAAGGTAAAATTCAGTTGGATGAGGAAGGAACATTTGAGATTCCTACCTTGAAGAAAACAACCAGAGTCATGAAAGAAGTGGAAGAGGAGCAGGAGATGATCAAACTGAAGAAGATCCCATCAGTTCCACCTAAAGAAGCTGAAGGAGAGGAAAAACCTCAGAAGGTCACCAAGACCACAGTCCTCAGTGTTGAGGAGATGGTGCACAAAGAAGAGGCTGTTGAGATGTCCATTGCCACCAGGAGACCTGCAGAGGAGAAGAAACTTAAAGAGAAAGCAGGTGTGGTGAAAAAGCCAGAAATTGCGAAGCCTAAAGAAGAGGAACAGAAAGAAGCACATAAAGACGCGTGGACCCGCCAGAAACCCACTCCAAAGGACGAAAAACCAGATGATAAGATTTCTCTGAAGATAACTCCCAAGGCACCAAAGCCAGAAGAACCTGCCCCACCTAGTGCAGCCTTGAAGAAAGTGAAAAAACTGCCTTCAGATGAAGTGGAACCAGAAGTAGTCAAACTAAAACCATTTGAGAAGCCTGTGAAACTAGCTGAGGAACCAGAGAAAGAAAAGACGGAGAGACCAGACAGGGACACTATTCCTTTCCAGAAGGGAGAGAGGACGCCCAGGGAAGTGGAAACCAAAGAACCTCCTAAGAAACCTGAAAAAGTTCCTCTTGAGGTACCAGAACCACCATCAAAGGTGCCAAAAGCCAGTAGATAAAAAGAAAACTCCAGAGAAAGAGCCTGAGGAGGTCAAACCACCCACCAAGGTGAAGAAAATCCCAACACAGGAACAAGACATAGAAAGCGTCAAGCTGAAGCCCTTCACCAGGCCTTCCAAAGAGGCTGCAGAGCCCGAAAAGAAACCAGCTGAGGAGAAAGAGAAGAAACCAGCTGATGACCTGCGTCGCCGTCGTACAAGTCCAGATGAAAAACCAAAAGAACGAGAGCCAGAGGCTAGACCAAAGAAACCTGAGATCCCAGAAACTCCAGAGAAGAAACTAGAGAAGCCAAAGGAGGTAGAGGCAGTTCCAGCAGAGAAGAAAGTGTCTCCTGTGCCAGCTTCTGTTAAGAAACCTGAGAAGGTTCCTGAGGAACCCAAACCTCTGCAAGTGAAGAAAGGAGTCATACCCAAGGCGAAAGAAGAGAAGGAAGAAGTGGCTCTGAAGCCTGTGGAGCAGCTCAAGAAGGTTGAAATGAAAAAGACCCCATCTCCTAAAGTTCAAAAGCTTAAAGAAGAGGCCATTCCTGTTGAGAAGATTCCAAGTGTTGATAAACTTAAAAAGATTCCTAAATCTGTTTCACCTAAAGACTCTGTTGAAGCTGTGACTCTCAAAAAGATCCCAAAGAAGCCATCACCAGAGGAGGAAAAAGAGAAAGGGAAGATTCCCCTGGTGAAAGAGGTTTCTCCTGGAGCTGTGCAGATGAAGAAGGTTGCCACTCAGCCAGAGGAAGAGGTATATGAAGAGGAGTTTGAAGCTGAGGAAGGGGAGCAGGAGGAGGAAGCCTGGGGCTGGGAGCTGGTTCCCCAAGACAGTTACGGCTCCGAGGACTGGGAAGGTGAAGCGGAGGAAGGTGCTCTGGAGGTTCCAGGGGTGACCGGGAGAGGTGAGATGGTGACGGCCCCAACTAGTTGGGTGACGACTGAGAAAACCTTTCCTTCATGCCCTGAATAATCTCTGCCCATCCCACCATCATGCCTCCATCTAAATCATCTTTAAGTGTGATGCGATTTACGTCATCTCCTTCTTGCATACATGTTAATTCTCATTCTGTGTCTGGACATAGTCATTGCTTTGTGTCATTTCTGTAATGTCGTCTGTCACTGTGTCGTTCCCATTGGTCCAACATGTCGTCACTCATGTTGTCTTCACGTTCCCGTTGATTATTCCGTCCCGTCATGGTGTAAAAGCTCCGTCACTGTAATGTCATTATTGTTCATCATTATGTGTTTTGTCAGCCTTCGTTACAATGTCATTATTTCATGTGTTTACCATCATTACCACTTCATATTCCCCTGTCTATTCGAGTGGACATGGCATGTTTTTGATTGACATATGATGACACTGCAGCAAATTCATTTGAATTGTTTCTGAACAGAGGGACAACCAGCAGAAGAAGCAGGAAGAGGAGGTAGAGGTAGAGGGCTGAAACGTAAGTCTGCTGTCTTAATAAACTTTTCATTCTCAGCAAGAAGCATCCTAAATCCTTTATAGAAATGCCATGAACTCATTCTTGAATTTCAAATGTGAATTGAAACTTTGTCCTCAATTTGCACTTCAGCCAAGCAGACACCGTCGCCTGGAGAAGGCAGGGGCCGTGGCCTCAAGCCTGGCGGCAGAGGTCCACCACCACCAGAAGAACCCTTCGCAGGTTTCAAGCTCAAAGCTGTCCCTCTGAAGTTCATCAAGAAACTTCAGGACATCGTGTTACAGGAAGCCGAGTCTATCGGCTCCTCTGCTGTGTTTGAGTGTGAGGTTTCGCCTTCCACTGCCATCACTTCATGGATGAAAGATGACAGCAACCTGCGCGAGAGCCCCAAGCACAAGTTCACTTCTGATGGCAAAGACCGCAAGTTGAATATTATTGATGTCCAGCTGTCTGACACTGGTGAATATACCTGTATAGCCAAGAACGCTGGCAAGGAAATATCATGCACAGCCAAGCTCATTGTTGAAGGTACTTAAATATTTTTTCTGCATTGAAAATAACAGCAAAGATACGTGAAGACCAGAATCAGTATCTGTCTGATCCATTCACCCACGTCAAATGGCTCATGGCCTTTTTCTTTCCTCAGAGCTTCCTGTGAAATGGATCAAAGAGCTGGAGGAGGAGACTTCCGTCATGAAGGGTCAGACACTTATATGACCGGTGAGCTCAACAAGGAGAGAGATGTGATTTGGAAGAAGGACGGCGAGGTCCTGAAGAAAAAGGCTGGCAAAGTTCAGATCAATATCATAGGTATGCAGCACGCAGTGACCATCCAGGGCGCCACTGAGGTGGAAGCTGGAGTCTACACATGTGAAGTGTCCGGCCAGGAGTCTGTCAAGACTACAACAACTGTCAAAGTGATCGGTAAGCAAAGGATGATCGTACATGTTACAAGGACAGTTACATCGATCAATACAGGCTCTTTCTAAGGCAACTCAATGTGCTTTACATAAAGACAAAGCATCTACAAAGAACATCATTAAAAAACAGTTTAAAACTGTTAAAAGAACAAAGAAAAACATGTATAAGAGGAATGTATGCTGCACAAGAACAGCGATCATAGTAACAGGTCGAGTCGACCAACATGGAATAATAAGACACTTTATTCAGAAATATTAAATCAGTTTTTAAATGTATGCAGATGATGTACAACGATATGTTTTTTATTACACATCATGTTCAAAGTCTCTAAACGTCCTGCTGTTAAATTCACACGTGCAATATTCATGGTTAGAAATAATTCTCTCCTTAAACAATGTTTCAAAAACCACCTTAAACTAAGTTTTAGACGTTTTAGTAATATCTGATATATTAAAGGCCCACATTGTCTTTAATGGTATGATAAACACTGATTCAGTAACATTTAACTCCAATAGAAATCATCAAAGATTGGATTGTGAAACCGCTGAGAGACCAGCATGTGAAGCCAAAGGCTGCCGCTACATTTAAATGTGAGCTCTACAAGGATACTCCCAATTGGAAGTGGCTGAAAGGAGAGACCGAGGTCACTCCGTCCGACAAGGTTGAGATCAAGAAGGACGGAAAGGAGCTGACACTCACCATCAAGAACTGTCAGCCTGAGGACGTAGCAGAATACGCCATGGAAGTGGAAGGACGCCTCTATACTGCCAAGCTAACACTTGGAGGTTTATCTAGCCTACTTTCCTTTTAACTTAGTACTTCAAGTAATATCCTGCAATCAATTGGTGTATAATAATAATATTAATACTAATAATGATAATGATAATAATAATATTAACATTAATAATAATAATATTAATGATGATAATAATACATTTGATTTAAAAGCACTTTTACTCAAAGACACTTTACATAAATAGAACATCAAATCAGCAAAACAATATGACAGTACAATGTATATATATATATATATATTGTGTGTATATATGTATATTCCTGAGTACTAACATAACCCGTTTCTCAGAGCGTGAGGCTGAGATCCTGAAGCCGCTGGCCAGCGTCGAGGTGGTTGAGAAGGAAGACTGCCACGTTTGAGACAGAGATCTCTGAAGACGATGTTCCCGGGGAATGGAAGCTCAAAGGAGAGGTTTTGACCAGATCCCCGGTAAGACTGGATGAAGCATCTAAAGTCTGAATGCATGCATCTTTACATTCACACGTTCATTTGAACTATTTCTTTATATATAAATGTGCTGTAATGTGTCCATCAGACGTGCGACATTCAAATGGCAGGTGGTGTGCGTAAGCTCACACTGAAAAACTGCCAGTTGGATCAGGCTGGAGAAGTTTCCTACCAGGCTCTGAACGCCATAACCAGCGCCATGCTTAACGTCAAAGGTAAGGAAGAACTTCCGGTATACAGGATTGGAATGACAGTGTTCCGTGTTTTTCAGGATATTAGCTGTAAAAATAAAGGAGTAAGGTCTGTGGACAAAGAAATAAAGCTTTTGAGCACTTGAGAGCGGACCTTAGATCTTTATTTAATATGAGTAAAGATCGTTCTTTGAGACTTCTTTCAGCACATGAAGATGGGAAAAGATTTCGAATGGTGTCCTGTATTCGTTGTTCTATTTGTTGTACCATCTGTTCAGTGGTATATATAAACTTGTCCAATGTCAAGTCTGTCAGCCAAGACGTCACCCGACAGTTTATTCGTACGGTCTGTGTTTAAATGTCTTTATGTTAAACATCTACACACAGTGGCCAGTTTATTGGTTACACCAGTGCTATGTCTGCCAGAGTGATGCAGATGGTTGATTTCCTCCAGGACTCAAAAACAAGAGACAAGGACTTGAAGAAAAGCAAGTATAAAGAAGAATGGCCTGAAGAATGAAGATATAATGATGAATAGAACTGCAGTCAGAATTTGATGCCAGCTGAAGAAGATGGTGGACCTTGAAGATGGAACATGAAGAATACTTGTTATCAGCAAGACTGCGTTCCTTGATAACCTTCAACACGTCGTCCTTCATCATGTAGTCCTTTAGCTCTGGGACCTGCACAGCCTGAAGATGATCCATAGGTTTTCTGTAAGAAGATGAGCCACAGTGGAACATGAGGAATGGTGTTTTCATGTAAATAACCTCTGAACCTCTCGGGCGATGGAAGCACATGACCCAGTCCTGCATTCAGGGGGGTGAATGGGAAACTGGCCACTTGCTGTAGACTGTTGTACTGTTGCTGTGTTTGTTGTGTTGTTGATGTACTTGTACCTGTGTCACTCTTTAACCCAGAAATCGAAATGGACTTTGTTGTCCCGCTGAAGGATGTTTCTGTGCCTGAAAAGAAGCAGGCTAAGTTTGAATGCACCATCACGAAGGATGTCTCAAAGGTCATGTGGTATAAAGGGGATGACGTCATCACCCCAGACCAAAAGTTTGACATCATCGATGATGGAAAGAAACATATGCTGATTATAAACTGCTGCGAGTTCGATGACGAGGACGAATATACGATTGCGGTTTTGGGCAAAACTTCAGCAGCTAGACTCACAGTGGAGGGTAAGTGCTGGGTTGTCATTTCTGGACATAACCAGAAGAACCCTTCATTGAGTTGGTTGCCTCCCCTTTCAAACTAAAGTATATGAATATGTTTTACTAATAAAATTATAGGTATCAGGCTCAAATTTATCTCGCCAATAAAGGACCAAACTGTGAAGGAAGGCAAAACGGCTCGGTTCGAGCTGGAGCTCTCTCATGAGAACATCCCGGTCAGCTGGTTCAAGAACGACGTGAAGATTCACCCCAGCAGAACGGTCATCACTCACGTGGATGGAAAGAAACATGTGCTCGAAATAAAGGAAGTGACTCTTGATGATACTTGCCAAATTAAGGCTGAGGCCAAAGGAATTCCTTCCATGGCCAACTTGACGGTCATAGGTAAACCAAGAATCCCTTTTTCTGTCTTTTATCTTATTCCCCACAGCTGTTTGTCCATTTTTATGTCTGCGCAGGTCGAACTCCTGACCTCATTTATGTGTTTGTATGACTGTCATGAGAAATTGTTTCTTTATGTCATGCATCCGTGTTCCCTGTCTTGTCCTTTGTTTGTCTTGCACTGTGTATATTTGTTCTGTATGTGTCATGGATGGTCACCAAATATTTCCCCATTCCAGAGGGAGACGCGTACTTCACAGTTAAGCTGCAGGACTATACTGCAGTGGAGAAAGACAATGTGCTTCTAGATTGCGAGCTCAACAAAGATGTCGATGTCATGTGGTACCACAATGAGGCAGAGATCAAGCCCTCTAAAATGGTGGCCGTAAAGGCTGAAGGCAAACGTAGAACGCTTGTCCTCAAGAAAGTTGGGGACAAAGACAAAGGACAGTACTTATGTGACTGTGGAACAGACAAGACAACAGCAGTGCTTCACATTGAAGGTAAAGACAACATTTGGTTTTGGTTTTTGATAGCTACCTGTTACCTGTTGAGGCAACTTCTCATCCTTCACCTGCTCTACCACCTAACCACACCTCAACCCCCATCACCTGTTTTTTTTCTGCACGTGAAGCACTTCTAGTCCTTAATTACCATCACCCCACCCGAAAGGTAGAAACACACTACAAGTGTTTAAAGTTTCCAGAGAAAGGATTACATCACCTTAATCTGGATAGCAATTCTTGTAGTGTTCTTCCACCACACCTTGGTTTTCTGCTGCCGTGTGCTCTGAAGAACCTTTTCAGAGAGTCCTCATGGTTCCTGTAACAGAACCATCACTCTTTGAAGAAACCTGCTCCTTTATTGTTCTTCAGTACCTTTTGAAGAACTGTGGCACCTCTGTAATGTGAAAGGTCCACTTAGAACCAAATGGCTCCTCAGAAGTTCTGGCGATGTCTCGCATCTATGTTCAGCACCAAAATCTCCTCTGCTGGTCCACGGGCTGTACTCGCAAATTTGGATTGTCACTGTATTTTTACTGCCACTGTTAGAATCCACACTGAGAGCCATTTGGTTGTTTCTGGTTCTGCGGAGCGGTTCCTCATGGCACAATAAAGGAAGTTTGTAGAGTGAACCACAGAGCAAAGAATCAAAGTAGAGTCACATACCTGTGTGTTGTATTGTAAGTATGTGTATCTATGTGTGTGTGTGTGTGTCTGTGTATTTGTTATGTTGTTTGTTTGAACATCTTCACTAAGAATCTTGTCCTTTCTCTTAAACATCAGCTCGCCACATCAAGGTGGTTCGGCCATTGTACGGTGCTGAAGTGTTTGACGGAGAGACAGCTCGATTTGAGGTGGAGCTCAGTGAGGACGATGTCCACGGCCAGTGGAAACTGAATGGCGAAGTCCTCAGTCCATCTGCTGTATGTCTCATTGAAACAGAAGATATTCTCTTACCTGTCGCTCGATTCACTTTCATTTTGACGCAAACCAGAGTTTTTTAAAAGTTTCAAATCGTGTTTGATCTCTGGTTGGCGGATAAATGAATTTGAATGGACCGTGGCATTTCTTTGATCACCTTTCTTTGAATACTTTTACTGAAATACTGAAGTTTGTTGGACCATCTGCAGGATGTTGAGATCGTGGAGGATGGTGCCAAACACACTCTGGTCTTGTACAACTGCAAAGTGCCTCAAACAGGCGAGGTGGCATTTACCGCCGCCAATGCCAAGTGTTCTGCTAACCTGAAAGTGAAGGGTGAGCTTTCACTTCCTGTCTTTACCTTCTGCCGCAGTCTTTCCAAGCTCAGCGCTGCTCTCGTGGTTTTCCTCTCTGAAAATCAAAAGCTTGAGCACAAAGCTATTCTTTCTTCTTCTTCTGAGTTCTTCTGACTTTTTGGATGCAGTTACCTGGTTAAATGAAATGTAATAGTGATTTACATTCCGTGAATGGTGTTTTAAATGCTATTACATTGTGTAAACCAACAAATTCTCTGTCTGAATCAACAGAGCTCCCAGTCTCATTCATTACACCGCTGGCTGATGTTCATGTGTATGAAAAGGATGAGGCGAGGTTTGAGCTGGAAATTTCTAGAGAGCCCAAAAGCTTCCGTTGGCTGAAGGGATCTCAGGAGTTGTCAAACGATGATAAGTTTGAACTCCTGGTGGAAGGAAAGAGACACACTCTTATTGTAAAGTCGGCCAGATATGAAGATGAAGCCAAATACATGTTTGAGGCTGAAGATAAGAGGACATCTGGAAAATTGATTATCAAAGGTAAATGGAGTCAGAGCATTTCAGAATAGGAATGGTCTGATGGTATGTCGGGTCACACCACACACGTATGAGCAAACCTCAGCTTTTGTGTGCTCTGTTATTGGTGTTTGTTTTAACCACAGCACCCTGTCTGCTTATTTGTTCTGGTTTATGGCCTTCTGAATACGTCATCATTATAAGTTTTGATGTCTTACATGTCTACGATTTCTGTTCTGTCAGGTATTCGGCTTGAATTTGTTAAGCCGATTAAAGACGTGACTGTGAAGGAACGTGAAACTGCAGAGTTCAGCGTTGAACTCTCTCATGAAAAGATCCCAGTGGTCTGGTACAAAAACGACATCCGTCTGCACCCCAGCAAGGTGGTGCACATGTCGGAGAACAGAAAAGTCCACACACTGGCCTTCAAGGAGGTCACTATTGACGACACCTCCTTGATCAAAGTGGAGGCGATGGGCAAGACCTCAGAGGCAATGCTCACAGTGCTTGGTTAGTATCATTTGAAAGATGCAGCTGAGTTTCCACAATTGTGTCAGAGGCATGATTACAGGAGGAATCAGGTCGAATCTGTTCTCCCAGAAAGTTTATCGAACCTTAGCGATGAGCTTTTTTCTCCGCATTCACTGACTTTCTACAAACAAGTTGTGTTAACAGGTTGTTGCTGGTTTTGTTGTTGCCTTCTTGCAGAAGGCGACCTGTACTTCACAGTGAAGCTCCAGAACTACACCGCCGTCGAAAAGGACGAAGTGATTTTGTCCTGCGAGCTTAGCAAGGCCGTCGGAGAGGTCAAATGGTTCAAAGATGGTAACGAGATCTTTCCATCCAAGAATATTCTCATCCAATCAGACGGCAAGAAGCGCACACTGATCATCAAGAAGGCAGCAAAGAGCAACATGGGAGAGTACATCTGCGACTGTGGCACCGACAAAACCACAGCCAACCTGAACATCGAAGGTAATACCTGCGGCGATCTGACCCGGGTCAGGACTGCAGAGTCAGAACCCGTCCACGGCCACTCACCGAAAACAAGCCTCACCTGCCCTCCATCCGTCATTTCTATGTCCTGTACTCATTCTGAATGTTTGTACTGTGTGTAACACTTGGAGATAATCCAACCCGATGCATCTTAACTGATCATATGACTCCATATGAAAACACTAACATCAACCCTGAAGATAGAGTGGAGACATGAATGTAACCCTCATGTTGATGTCTCTTCTTTGAGATGTCCATATTGGCCTACATGTTAATGCCAAGTAGATATTATTGCAGAGAATAAGCTCAGATTCATGATACTTCCACGTCACAAATGATTTTTGAAGCATGAATGCAATCCAAAGAAGAACATGGCTGTAAACAAATGACATCAAGTGCACACAGAGGAAGATCACAGCCACGTCTGCCCAGGTAGTGAAGAGGTGAAGAACAGAGAAGATGAAGCTGAGGAACTACCAGAACTACAAGAACTACCAGAACTACAAGAACTACCAGAACTACCAGAACTACAAGAACTACCAGAACTACAAGAACTACCAGAACAACCAGAACTACCAGAACAACCAGAACAACCAGAACTACCAGAACTACCAGAACTACAAGAACTACCAGAACTACCAGAACAACCAGAACAACTGTGCAACAGCGACTGTCAAGTGTTCACCACGATGACTCGTGTTAGCCATCGCCTCTTTTAAGATGCACGGAAGCTTCAAAATTCATTTCCTGACGTGTTTTATGTCGTAGAACAAAGTGTGGAACTCACAAAGACCTTTCCCGCATTCCTAAACCACTTTATAACATTTTCCCAGTACCACTGATCTGATGCCATTGTTGCTTCATTACTAACAAAATAATTACTATAATAAAACATTCAGTTTTAATACTTGCTGATCAGTGCCTGATGAGAGCGTAGAGATGTTGTATCGGGTTGGCTTATCGTCAAAAGTTACGTAATGTCTCCTGCTTTCGCACAAACTGTAAGTCGCTCTGAATGAGAGCGTCAGCTACTCGCCCAAACTGTCACATCTCACGTCTGTCGTACGTCCTCCATGAATCCGTGTTCCTCACTGTGAACTGCAACCTGAAACTGTTTTCACTGTTTTCTTCTCCGAGAGATTTCAGACAGCTTCACCTCGGTTTGGTTTTCCTCTAACGTCTTTTTAAAACTTCTGCAGAGCGCGACATCAAGGTGGTTCGTCCACTGTACAGCGTGGAGGTCACAGAGACGGAGACAGCCAAGTTTGAGACAGAGATTTCAGAGGAAGACCTTCATGGCACCTGGAAACTGAAGGGAGAGGCACTCCACCCGTCACCCGTAAGATTAAACACAGTTTTAAAGCTGAAAAAATCCAGCGGTGTCCAAATAATTCAAGCAGATTTCCATTAGCAACGTGTAACTTCATTCAAATTCATTCCTAATTGTCCAGGACTGAAACACTGTGTGTCGACTCATCTCCAACATGAACAGATTCTTTAGTCGATCAGTTGTTTGAACTGTGGATTTCTGTTCCCAGGATGTGGAGATCAAGGAGGAGGGACCTCGACACACGTTGATCCTCTTCAACTGCAAAAAGGACATGGCAGGAAGCGTTGACTTTGCGGCAGCGAATGCCAAATCATCAGCTCAGCTCAGGGTCAAAGGTGACAACGACATAAATCAGAGAAAGTTTGTTGGTAGTTTCCTAAAAATCACTGAAATCGCGACGACACTCTTGTTTTTGTGCATGAATATTTTTCATGTCACTCAGATTTAGACGTTATTGTGAGAAACATCTCGGCGTCTCCTTCATCCTGATTGGCTGGCTGAGGAAAAAAAGTGCTTTTCTGGAAATGTTGAATCTTTGTTGGATTTTAGACGATCGCTTACAGGTGCATTTAAAATATTGATTCATTCTGGTTGTAATAAACCATGCATGAATTATTTGCATATAAACACACAATCACATCACCTGGATGATTTAATGAATCATTGGTATCATAGCAACAGAGAAGAGATGAAGACTAAATCACTGTTCAAGCAGTATAGAAGCAAAAATAGAACGAGGGTGTCGAGATAGCAGAGATGAAGTGAGGTTAACAAAGAGGCTGAGATAACACACAGTCTGTTTTGTCTTATCAGACAAAGATAACGTGATTTTGTTGAGAAGCTTATAGAAAATCTGCGAGCTAATAAATCAAGAACTTCTTCAAACATCACGATTTCCAGTTACCCGACGTTTCCTGCAGAACATGTTGCCGTTTCTTCCTGCTCTGTCCAATAAGAATAATAATTCCTCGTGCCTGAAGTTCTGCTCAGTACATTCCAACATGAACAACAAGCAGCAAAGCCTCCATTTTGACAAGTCATTCATTTCAGGTCAGGTGTCGTATGCTAGAATAAAATCTGCCTTACAGGTGAACTGATCAGTTTAAGACTCGTACAAGTTCATTTCTCTCAAGAACAAAAAAATAAGCTCAGCAGAGAACAACCATTTAGTTTAAGAGGACATGTAGTCCATGTGTGTAACCTTCCTGTCAGTCTGCAGAGATGAATGTAAACTCTGCAGACTGACAGCTCGCTGATTACATGACAGACGGCTGCCTGTTTAACTGCCTGTTAAAAGGCTTTAATTCAGGCATGTGAAGAAGCCTGCTGTAAATACTTGTTCATCTAAACTGGATCTCGTCTGACCCGCGTTGGTCAAACAGTTACACGGCAGAATTATGGCACAGGTGGTGACTAAACCATGATGTCGGCATTTTCTGCTGGGTGACGTTGCGTATCTCCTGCCACGAGCGCCACATTCTCCTTTTCCAGGAAAATTGCAGGCTGGTGATTGACAGGAGCAGATTGGCTTCCCCTGATGGGTTTGGCAGAGGTGGGCTCTCAGCCAATCGGCTCCTCGGTTATTTTAGAAGCCACATGCCTTATCTAGAGCAGGTTTGCAGTGATTGGCAGGGGGGAGGACGCGACCCTGTCTCCCACTGGTGTCTGCTGGCCATATAAATCTGACGGCAGGTCGTATGCTAATGAGCTAGGCCCCCCAATGCCAAATCCCAGAGTGGCTTGCTTCAGTTGTCCTGAGGGCTTCCAGCGGCCTGCCTTCAGCTCGACCACACCATGAGGATTAGCAGCTAAGGATTAGCCGTTTGTCTCTGTGGATTTTTTGGATCTACTGACCTGTTTCGGGGGGGGGACTAATCATGTCTTCTCCCCAATCCAAAGCCCGTGTGATCGGGCTGCAGAGGCCTCTGAAGGATGTCACCGTGACCGTTGGAGAGACCGCCACCTTCGAGTGTGAGCTGTCATATGAAGGCATCCCTGTCGAGTGGTTCCTGGGGGGTACAAAGCTGGAACCAAGCGACAGAGTAAGTCCAAAACACACCTGACTGAGTCCTCACACTGTTTCTGTGACACAAACATGCTCGCTGATTGATACACTTCCTCAAACTGTCCCGACACCCAAGATCTGTTGACATACATGAGTCCAGGCCTGCGTGGTTCTGGTCCAGGGCCAGGGCTGGTGATTCCCTCTCCATTTGCACACAATGTTCGGTTTTCTTTGCACTATGTTACTCCAGCTTCACTCCGTCTTCATATAAGGGCCTGCTGGTGGAGGTTCAGGATTCCAGCTGAGCATTCGATCCTGGTTTTGAGATAACGCAGGCGGGGAGACTTTTCTGCCCTGCAAGCGTTTCTATCGGGTTATTTTTAACAGCTGCAGGAGGCTGAGGCGCAGGGCAGGTGGCAACAGGAGCTATGTGACAGCTTCAGGCTTAAAACACAGCGTGCTGTAAAAGTTTCCTTTGGTGTCGAATCGTCGTCACTTCCACAGTGAAATAAGACTTGAAAAGAGCTCGGTCTGAGTCCGGACCTTGAAATCATATCCAGTCATAACGCAGGATTACTTTGATTATCGGATGTAACCGGAGAACTCTGAGGTTTCGTGGACACATGATCCGTCTCAGGGTTGTGCAACACGGGACATTCACACGTTACATCACCTGCTTCATCAAACTCAAACTGATCATTCAGAGTTTGATTGTTTTCTGTGATGTGAATTTATTTCAGATTTTCTTTGGTTGTGAATATTGTCACAGCTGAGCTGGTTTGTGTTCACATGTTGATGCTGTTAAAGAGTTCAAGGCCACCAAACTGAGAAACATCCACAAAAATATAAACTCTGAAACACGTTTAGTCTCCGTCTGGAGAACTTCACACACATTTTAATGCTTTATCGTGAAGTGTTTTTGTTTACCAGATGTAGCCACATAAAAATGAGCAGTGACAGACAATAAAACAATAAAACAATAAAACCTGTCGCCAAACAAACTCTTCAGACTGTCAAGACTTTGGTCAAATCCAGTTAAACCTCACACACACATGAATATAGATGTAACTAACATACAAAGAAAATATCTCATCTTTTTAAATCTGTCACTAATTCTCACTTGTAAAGTGGGACCACACATCATGGCTCCCTGGTGTGGATCATCAGCTGGTTTCTACTTTAAAACATCGACTACAAACATTTTGAATTCTTCAATAATTCAAGAAAACCAAAAACAAAACAAGTCAAATCTTTAATAATCAGCGTATGTTTAATTCATCTTTGTGTCGCTCTGGGCTCGGACAGTGATATACAGTCTGGGATGCGTGGCAAAATCAGCTGTCAGGTGTCAAAAGTCATGCAGTTTAAATTGGGGGGAAGGAAAGCAGCTGCCTGCATTCGTTTGAGCTGTCAGGGCTCAGCTGACTGAACCTATGAGAGCTGGAGACCTGAGAACCCAAAACTTCTCTCTCAATTCAACTAGACCTCAGTGTATCCTGTCGACCTGACAGCTGCAGTTCAGGGAAACAATCCTCTAAATCACAGACGACGTTAAAGGATGTTAAAACTCACCTGGCAGCTGAAAGTGTCAGACACTCTGTCCTTACAGACAATGATCAGGGATCAACAATCCAATCCTGACAATGATCAGTAAAGCTCTCAAACACACCTGTGTGTGTTTAATGGCCAGAATGCTTCTTCATGAACTCTTAAAGAGAAACCACAAACTGCTGAACGGGCAACACTCACAGAAGAACCGACTTCATTTGAGTCTGTCAGCTGTGTTAAAGATCGAAGCGTTTC
Organism: Nibea albiflora; assembly: GCA_014281875.1. NCBI lineage: Eukaryota > Metazoa > Chordata > Actinopteri > Sciaenidae > Nibea > Nibea albiflora. Next base: position 183,933 of record CM024796.1, on the reverse strand, counting down.
TGACCCTGTAAACGCTCAGGTTACGTTCTGGTTACGTTCAGGTTACGTTCAGGTTACGTTCAGGTAAAATCCACAGCTGGCTCGGTAAAGAAGAATTATTACAGCCGATGTTGGACCTGTAGGTGCCGTTAGAACCCGTCTGACTGATACTGTTGAACCTCCAGGTGATGCTCAGTGATGATTTAACTCTGTAAATCAGAGGCTGTTACACACACACACACACACACACTCACGGACTCTGTTGAACCTGACAGGTGGTGGTGAAGGTGGACGGTAAAGTCCACAGCCTCACTCTGCGGGACGTTCAGCTAAACGAAGCCGGACAAGTCAAACTTGCTGCCAAAGACTTCCAGACTGAGGCGAACCTCATCGTCAGCGGTAAGATGACAACATCTGATTAATGTAACGCAGAGTAACACTGTCTGAGAATCTGACCTGGGTGTGTCAGTACACTGATATCACTGCTGGGTGTAGCTGCAGAAGATAGAAAATAGATAGTAGAAGCTAAACATCTGTCACCTGTGCACTCAGAGGCGGCAGTGGAGTTCACAAAGCCTCTGGTGGACCAGACGGTGGAAGAAGAAGCCACCGCCACACTCGAGTGTGAAGTTTCCAGAGAGAGCGCAGAGGTGCGATGGTTAAGGGACGGACAGGATATCCGCAAGACCAAGAAGTACGAGATGATCGTCGACGGCCGCAAGAGGGCGCTGGTCATCCACGACTGCACTCCGGACGACTCAAAGACATACACCTGTGATGCTAAAGACTTCAAAACCTCCTGCTTCCTCAGCGTTGAACGTGAGTAATGTACAAGTTATTAAATGACTCTTCACAAGAGTTAAAGAACCCTGAAACTCCAACTGGAGTCTTAATGTTGGTTGGAAGGTTAGTCTAAGAACGTGTTAGAGTTAAACTTTCACCACCTTAAAACCTCCAGTTAGACACATTCAGTTTAGATAAGGAACCCACATGAAAACCAGAAGACCTTTAGAAGACTAACGAACCCTCTGAAAAGTTAAGGATTCTTTATAAGAGATAAATACTAATTTAAGGAACCTCAGAGAAGTTAGAGGACGTCCCGTTAGATGATGAATGAGCCGCATGGTTAACCCTTTGTTCTGTGTCCACAGCTCCACATGTCGAGTTCTCGAAGCCGCTCCATGATGTCGAGGTCAAAGAGAAGGAATCTGCCAGGTTTGAATGTGAAGTATCCAGAGAGGACGCCAAGGTGAGCACGCCTGCTTTGTCCTTCGGTCTTGATAAATTGTGCATGAAAGGTTTTATTTTCAGTTTTCAACCTGTTCGCGCGTGCCGCCTTGTAGGTCCGCTGGTTTAAGGACGGAAGTGAAATCAGAAAAGGGAAGAAGTACGAAATTATCGCTCAAGGTCGCCAACACATCCTCATCGTCCACAAGTCCGTGTTTGACGATGAGGCTGAATACGAATGTGACGCTAGGACCTCCAAATCCTCCGGCATGCTGACTGTCGTCGGTAAGAATGAAATCACAGTAATCTGTGAATCTGTGTCACTGTGGTCGTGATATTGAGTTCAGATCTGACGCCTGCGTCTGCGTCTGTGTCGTTCCAGAGGAGGAGGCGAGATTCACAAAGAACTTGTCCAATGTGGAGGGAACAGAGACGGACAGCGTGAAGCTGATCTGTGAGGTCTCAAAGCCAAGCGCTGATGTTAGATGGTACAAAGGAGACGAGGAGCTGCCAGAGGGCGGCCGCTATGAACACATCGTGGACGGAAAGAGGAGGATCCTCCTCATCCAGGACCTGAAGATGGCCGACGCCGGAGAGTACAACTGCAGGCTGAGTCCCAGCATCAAAACCTCCGGAAACCTCAAGATTAATGGTGTGAAAAGAAAAAAGAGTCTGATCATCTCTGAATGTGACAAACTCACAACCTCTTAATCATTCCGATGCTTCCTGTGTTTCAGAACTGGCTGCTGAGTTCATCTCCAGGCCTCAGAGCCAGGAGGTGGTGGAAAGCGAGAAGGCGGAGTTCACCTGCTCCGTCTCCAAGGACACCTACGAGGTCAAATGGCTGAAAGGCGACAAGGAGCTGGAGGCGGGAGACAAGTACCAGATGGTCAGCGATGGCAAGAGACGGACTCTGGTCATCAAGAACTGTGAACTGAAAGATGAGGGTGGATACGTGGTCATGATCGGAGCGACCAGAGCCAGCGCCGACCTCACCGTGCTCGGTAAGCTACGCCTGGATATGAAGTCATTACAAACACATGATGGACGTTTAGTTTTTCATTTATAGAAACAGAAACTCCATCAGCAAGTTTTAGACCTTCATAAAAATGATGATGATTATCCAGGACAACAAGGAGGAAGGTCTAAAACACAGAGGCCAACAAATACAAACAAAACACAAATTGGGTTTTTTCCTAAATAAATTTCAACTAATGTTCTTAAAAGTTGTTGAAGCAGTGATCGGTGGTATGAAGAGTAAAGCTCATCAGTGTTTTTTTTCCTGCAGAGAAACTTAAGGTCATCACGCCGCTGAGGGACACAGAGGCCATGGAAGGTCAGGAAATCGTCCTGAACTGCGAGGTGAACCAGGAGGGAGCGAAGGCCAAGTGGCTGAAGAACGATGAGACGGTGTTTGAGAGCAGCAAGTTCTTGATGGTCCAGAGAGACAACGTCTTCTCCCTGAGGATCAGAGACGCCCAGAAGGGAGACGAAGCCAACTTCAGCATCAACCTGACCAATCAAAGAGGAGAGCAGGCAAAGAGCTCCTGCAAACTCTCCGTCAAAGGTCGGTGAAAACAGGAAACGAGTAGTACAGCAGCACAACATTTTCAAACACTGTTTCTACACTGCTGAATATTCATGATACGAGTTAAACTTGAACTACGTTTTGTCTCATTCAGAGGAGAGTCTGAGGTTTGTGGTTCCTCTGGAGGACATCGACACTCAAGAGAAGAAGACGGTGAGCTTCTCCTGTAAGGTCAACAGGCTCAACGCTACTCTGAAGTGGATGAAGGGCGGCGCAGAGATCGCCCTCAGCAAACGCGTCATCTACAAAGTTGACAAAGACAAGCACACGCTGACCATCAAAGACTGCACACTGGCAGACGAGGGCGAGTACACTGCCGTGGCTGGAGACAACAAGTCCACCGCAGAGCTGATCATCAGCGAGGCCCCGACAGACTTCTCCATACAGCTGAAGGACCAGACCATCACCGAGTTCGATGACGCAGAGTTCTCATGCAAGCTGACCAAAGAGAAGGCCGACGTCAAGTGGTACAGAAACGGACGCGAGATCAGAGAAGGACCGAGGTACGTCACCGTGGACCTTCAACTGTAAACTCCACTTTAGTCAGCAGCTGAACTCATTCAGTCCTGACTCTCTTTATTTTCACAGATACACATTTGAAAAAGATGGAAAGGTTTGCACCTTGCGTATTAAGGAGTGCAGACCTGATGACGAGTGTGAATACGCCTGTGGTGTGGACGAGAAGAGATCCAGAGCCAGGCTCTTCGTTGAAGGTGAGAGTCTTCAGAGTTCACGGATACATTACTTCCTATTCTCTTCTACTCTGGATGACTCCTTCATTCGTCTCTTTCTGTCCTGCAGAGATCCCAGTGGAGATTATCAGACCACCACAGGACGTGTTTGAACCTCCAGGCTCGGACATCGTGTTCGAGGTGGAGCTCAACAAGGACAGAGTGGAGGTGAAATGGTTGAGGAACAATATGACGGTCGTCCAGGGAGACAAATACCAGATGATGAGTGAGGGTAAAATCCACAGACTGCAGGTCTGTGAGATCAGACCTCGAGATCAGGGAGACTACAGGATCATTGCCAAGGACAAAGACGCCAAGGCCAAGCTGGAGCTGGCAGGTAAGAGATCATGAGGTCAGATGTTGTTCAGCCAGTAGATCTAGATTTCCTGTTTGCTGCAGTCTGACTAACTCGCTCTCTTCTCCTCCAGCTGTGCCTCAGATTAAGACAACAGACCAGAGCTACGTCACAGACGCTGGGAAGCCCGTCACCATGGCCGTCCCCTACAGCGCCTACCCACAGGCTGAGGCCGACTGGCTGTACAACAACCTGAGTCTGCCAAAGGACAACATCTACACATCTGCTGACCGCACAGAGTACCGGCTGAAGGACCCCGTGAAGTCAGACCAGGGCCGCTACAAGATCAACATCAAGAACAAACATGGACAGGGAGAAGCCTTCATCAACCTGGAAGTCATCGGTGAGTGAACACCAACACAAAGCCAGAGTCAGGTTATGTTAAAGTAAGTTAACTAACTACAAAGTACTTGTTTTGCCTCTAGATGTCCCAGGACCCGTGAAGAACCTGCAGGTGATCGACACCGCCGATGGTGAGGTCAGCCTGGCATGGGAAGAGCCTGAGAGCGATGGTGGCAGCAAGGTCATTGGCTATGTGGTGGAGAGACGCGATGTGAAGCGTAAGACCTGGACGCTCGCCACAGACCAGGCCGAGAGTCCCGAGTACACAGTGACCGGCCTCCAGAAGGACTCCATGTACCTGTTCAGAGTCTGCGCCCGGAATCGGGTCGGCAGTGGACCCAATGTAGAGACCGACAAACCCGTACAGGCCAAGAACAAGTTTGGTAAGAATTTATATTTTTCAGGTAAATGAAGTAAAAAACAAGTTAAGAGATTAGAAGTAGTCCAGGATGTGGTCACCTCCATCCGTGACCCCTGAGGCAGGTTTGATTGTTTGATGAGTTAACACATTAACTAAAGATAAAGGAACAGTACGACTCCTCTGCTTATCCTTTGTTGACTGAGATACATAAATGATATTTGAAATGAATTCACGGAACAGCAGAACAGTTTACGGACTCGTCTTTTCTTCCAGATGTTCCTGAAGCTCCTCTGAATGTAATCGTTGGAAATGTAAACAAGTTTGGCTGCACCGTCTCCTGGGAGCCTCCCGAGTCCGACGGAGGCTCTCCCATCACTTCTTACATCATTGAGCTGCGTGACAGGACGTCGGTGAAGTGGTCGCCCGTCCAGGTGACCAAACCCGATGAGCTCAGCGCCATTATTAACGACGTCATTGAGAACAAGGAGTACATCTTCAGGGTCAAAGCTGAAAACAAAGCCGGTGAAGGCAAGCCCAGCGCCGCCTCGCAGCCCGTCAAGATCATGGATCCCATCGGTAAGTTTGGCTGCAGGACACAAAATGTGATGAAACGATTAACTGGAGGAGTTGTCCAGGAACATTAGCAGTGGTTAAAGCAAATCATCTTCATCATCTATTTGTTTCTGGTTTCCGTCCTCTGCAGAACCTCCCAGTCCCCCTCTGAACCTGGTCTGGCAGGACCAGAACAAGAGCTCTGTGCAGCTCACCTGGGAGACTCCTCTGAGGAATGGAGGCAGCATGATTACCGGATACATCATCGAGCGCTGTGAGGACGGAACCGACAAGTGGCTCCGCTGCAACGCCCGCCTCTGCCCCGACCTCTTCTACAAGGTGCAGACAACAACTCAGTCCTGATTTGAAACTCTGTAGCTACTTCACAGTAACTTTATATAGAAGTAGTATAAAGTCACCATGAGAAGCTTTTTCTTTGTATTTTATTCTTTAAAGATTTTTCCCATTGTGAGATTCATTCTCTTAAATTCACTCACGAATGTTGCATTATTTTATTTTAACACAAACGTTTCATTTCAGGTGTCTGGTCTGAAATACGGAGCCAAGTATAACTATAAAGTGTTTGCTGAAAATGCTGCCGGAGTCTCTGACCCGTCCAACATCGTCGGGCCTCTGTTGGCCGATGATCCACACTGTGAGAGTTCTTTACTGTGTTTCAATATCAGCTGTTTTTATAGCTGTTATAAAGCAGTTTGTATAATGACGGCTCTGTCTCTCCTCCACAGTTGCTCCAAGCTTCGACCTGAGCGGTTTCAAAGACGGCCTGGAGGTGATCGTCCCTCAGCCTCTAACCATCAGAGTCCCAATCAGCGGATACCCGACCCCCGTCGCCAAGTGGACCTTCGGAGAGAAGGAGCTGACCACAGATGACGAACGGGTCTCCATGATGACCAAGTCCACATTCACAGAACTGACTGTAACGCCAAGCGTCCGCCCAGACAAAGGCATCTACACTCTGCACCTGGAGAACGATGTCACATCCGTCTCTGGAGAGATCGAAGTCAACGTCATCGGTACTGACGATGTGTCTGTGGACACATAAGTAACTAAACAGTACAAATTAAATAGTTTTTAACCTTGATTAAATGTTTCTTTCATTTCCAGCGGCGCCGAGCGCTCCGAAGGACTTCAAGGTTCTGGAGGTGACTCGACAACACGTCCACCTGACCTGGGAGGCTCCTGAGCATGACGGAGGAAGCCCTCTGACCGGCTACCAGGTGGAGAAACGGGACGTGTCGCGCAAGACCTGGGTCAAGGTACGACATCAGTATCTGCATTCATAACATCTGAACCTCACCTCCTGCATCTACGTGACTGTCAGTCATAAGGAACTCTTTGACCTGGAATCTAACTCTCTTTCTCAGGTGACCACAGGAATCCAGGATCAGGAGTTCACCGTTACCGACGTGGTCGAAGGGAAGGAGTATCTGTTCAGAGTCACCGCCTGCAACAAGTGTGGACCAGGAGAGCCAGCATACATTGACGAGCCTGTCAATGTCTCCTCTCCTGCCAGTGAGCATGCAGAATTACTCTTGTGTTCATTTCTTTAAATCCAGTATTTGTATTTACAGTATATTACATACAGGTCATTTAGGATGCATGCTGCTAGACTTAAGATAGTCTGGGTTGTTTTGACTTTCCACAAATGGTCTGCATTTCATACATATACACATTTATATAAGCTAAGGAACTTTCTAACCCCTCCATCTCGTTTCCCTCCAGCCATCCCCGACCCTCCAGAGAACCTCAGATGGAGAGACAAGTCAGCCAGCGGCATCTTCCTGACATGGGAGCCACCAAAGTACGATGGTGGATCTGGCATCCGTGGCTACAATGTGGAACGTTGCCAGAGAGGAACCGATAAGTGGGAACCGTGTGGGGACATGGTACCTGAGCTGAAATGCCAGGTGACAGGCCTGATTGAGGGCCAGTGGTACGCCTACAGAGTCCGAGCCCTGAACAAACTTGGAGCCAGCCAGCCCTGCAAGGCTACCTGACGAGATCCAGGCCGTTGATCCCATAGGTACCTAGAATTGATACATTTATTCCATGTACAAAAGTTAATCACAATTATTTTATTTACTTGCAGAATTTAAATCTAATCGGAAGGATTTTTCTTTCCGTGGTCAATATTCTAAATGATATTTATAATGTGTGAGGTCAGTCAAAGTTTTATTGAAGCAGAGCAGCTCCAATCAAAACAAAGATTTAACACCAGATTTACCAACAATGAACACCAGAGGGCGTTCTACACCACACACACAGTAGCATGCTGTGAAATACACGTTGATGTTGTGGAGATACATGAGTAAAGTGTATTTGTCCCTTAGACTGATGTCTCCTTTTCATGTTCTCTGCAGAGCCTCCAGAGATCCAGCTGGACGCCAAGCTGCTGGCCGGTCTCACTGCCAAGGCTGGCAGCAAGATTGAACTCCCAGCCGAAGTGACTGGTAAGCCCGAACCCAAGGTGAAATGGACCAAGGCTGACCTGGTACTGAAACCTGATGACAGGGTGTCCATCGACACCAAGTCAGGACACTCTACTCTCACCATCGCAAAGACCAAGAGAGACGACAGTTCCACCTACATCATAGAGGCCACCAACAGCAGTGGCCGCGCCACAGCCACCGTTGATGTGAACATCCTCGGTGAGCTCAGATAACAGAGAAAACAAACCAAAAAAACGTTTTTATCTTGACGTCTGGTTAATTAAGTTTCAAATCTGCTTTCCTCACACAGATAAGCCCGGTCCTCCAGCTGCCTTTGACATCTCTGAGATCACCAACGAGACCTGCTTCCTGGCCTGGAACCCTCCACGTGACGATGGCGGTTCCAGAGTAACCAACTACATCGTTGAGCGCCGTGCTGCAGAGAGCGAGATCTGGCACAGGCTGTCTTCCACCATTAAACAGACCACCTACAAAGCTGTAGGCCTGGTCAAATTCAAGGAATACATCTTTAGAGTCTTTGCTGAGAACCAGTTTGGTGTTGGCCCATCTGCTGAACACCCATCCATCATTGCCAGATACCCCTTCGGTAAGTCACGTGACCATAGGGATCATGTTATCCATGTGTATTCTTAAAGTAAGCTGGGGAAAACATATCACAGTTTTAATCCATCTTATGCCTCTTGTTCTGTCCTTAGACACTCCTGGAGCTCCTTACAAGCTGGAGCCTTCAGACATCGCCAAGGACTCCCTTACTCTGGCCTGGTACGAGCCTGATGAGGACGGAGGAAGCCCCATCACCGGATACTGGGTGGAGAGATACGAGCCTGACCATGACAAGTGGATAAGATGCAACAAGCTGCCAATCAAAGACACCAACTACAGGTGAGTCTAACCACTCCACTGCCTGAATGAGTTTTACACTGAGCTCCTTTTGCTTGGATTTAGATCTGCTAATGTGGCGTGTTCTCCTCTGCAGAGTCAAAGGTCTTCCCACCAGGAAGAAGTACAAGTTCAGAGTCCTAGCTGAGAATCTGGCTGGAACTGGGAAACCCAGCAAAGAGACAGATCCAATCCTGGTCAAAGATCCTATTGGTACAAACGTGTTTTCCTACTCACTTCATTTGTGTATGAACATCAAAAATCCTTCAGATAAAATCATCATGGTTTAACTTCCAGATCCTCCATGGGCTCCTGGTAAACCCACTGTGAAGGACGTAGCCAAGACTTCCTGCTTCCTGATGTGGACCAAACCGGAACACGATGGTGGTGCAAAGATCGATGGCTACGTCATTGAGATGCTGAAGAGTGGTACCACCGACTGGATCCGTGTGGCGGAGGACATCAACCTCCTGGAGCACTTCTTGAAGGGGCTGATGGAGAAGCAGGAGTACTCTTTCAGGGTGCGGGCCGTTAATGTGGCTGGAGAGAGCGAGCCTAGCGAGCCCAGCGACCCAGTGCTCTGCAAAGAGAGACTCAGTAAGTAGAACTGATGGATCCACTGCTGCCCGAAGCCCTGCTATGTTAAATTAACTCACATTCAACATATGACGGTGTATCTTTGTCCTCTTCAGACCCTCCTTCTGCTCCTCGCTGGTTGGAAGTCGTCAACATCAGCAGGAAGAGTGCTGACTTGAAGTGGACGGCTCCTGAACGCGACGGAGGCTCAAAGATCACCAACTACGTGGTGGAGAAGCGTGACGCCCGGCGTAAAGGCTGGCAGGCTGTCGACACCACAGTCAAGGAGCTGAAGTACACCGTGTCGCCGCTCAATGACGGATCGCTCTACGTGTTCCGCGTGGCTGCAGAGAACGCTGTGGGCGTCGGCCCGTTCTGCGAGCTGGAGGACTCTGTGCTGGCCAAAGACACTTTCAGTAAGTCGGAGAGTTTTAGTGATGTATACGTTCAAATACTTTAATCAGCATAATTGATCTCTTGATGAATAATATTATTTTTCTTATAGCTACCCCTGGGCCACCTTACAGCCTTGCTGTCAACGCAGTGACCAAGAGATACGTGGACCTGCAGTGGGAGGAACCTAAGAATGATGGTGGCAGACCAATCCTCAAGTAATTATCTTCCCCACCACATCTTTATTAGCAAACATTAAATAAATCCATGACATCCTAATGATGGATTATTTTTAGGCTCCCTACCAGTCACAGTGTAGTATCAGGATTAATTCTGGTCCTGTGTAGGGCGGCGCTACCTCACCACGAGTCCTCATGATAGTTATTTTTCATCATCAGTATTTGTTGTTTACCTTGTGGTGACTCCGGCCTCCAGGTATTCCATTGAAAAGAAAGAGAAGCTTGGAACTCGCTGGGTGAAATGTGGAAAGACTTCAGGTCCAGACTGTAAGTACAGAGTGACAGACGTCATCGAGGGAACAGAGGTTCAGTTCCAGGTCTGTGCTGAAAACGAGGCCGGCGTTGGTCATCCTAGCGAACCCACCGAGATCCTCACCATTGAAGATCCAACAGGTTAGTCCAGTATCAGTTAATGGCTCAGTAAGAAACCATACAGCAGGTGTAAAAAGAGGCTAAATCCTTCTGCCCTGTCCGTTCCAGGCATCCCGTCACCGCCCATCGAGCTGCACGTAACCGGAGCCAGCCGTAACTTCCTGTCCATTGCCTGGAAGCCTCCGCAGAGGGATGGCGGCTGCCCCATCACCGGCTACCACATCGAGATGTGTGAGCCAGGAACAGAGAAGTGGATGAGGGTCAACTCACGTCCAGTGAAGGAGCTGAAATACTGCGTGGAGGAGGGTGTGGTCCCTGAGAAGGAGTACATCCTGAGAGTGAGAGCCATCAACAGCGTCGGAGTCAGTGAACCTTCCGACATCTCTGAGAACGTCTTTGCCAAAGAATCTGACTGTAAGAACGTGAACTCAGCTCAGCGCTGTCCTTAAAGTTAGATAAGTCAACACACTGACACTAACAGGTGAATGTTTTGTGTGTGTGTGTTTTCAGGTAGCCCAACACTGGAGTTCCAGACTTTGGATCTGGTTGTTGTGGAAACAGAGAAGCTGCACATCCCAGTTCCCTTCAAAGCCGTCCCCTCACCCAGAATCACCTGGCACAAGGACGGAAAGGAGCTTAAAGCAGATGAACGTCTCGGCTTCAGGTCAGTGCGACTTCCAAAAACACCTGTTACCTTTGGACAGAGCCAGACCTGATATCTGTGTAGCAGCAGCTGTCCCAAACTAAATGCTGATGATTATAAAATGACTGATTTTCTATAATTGTATTGTTTTTATTCAACAGGAAGGAGTACACTGCCTGTCACCTGGAAGTCGACAGCAGCCTTCACGCTGATGCTGGACAGTACAAAGTCACTCTGGAGAATCAACTGGGAGCTGCCAGTGCCACCATCAACGTCAAAGTCATTGGTACGCCATCCACAGTTTTTACATTGTCACATGGATTCTGACTAGAACACTCTTCTTCTAACATTGTCTTCCTGTCTTCAGGTCTTCCTGGGTCCTTGTAAGGAAATCCTGGCCTCTGAGATCACAAAGAACTCCTGCAAAGTGTCCTGGGATCCTCCAGACTATGATGGTGGCAGTCCAGTCATTCACTACGTCCTGCAGGTCAGAGATGGTGGCATGGTTTTATTTCTGACTTGTGTTGCCATCAGAGCCTGAGAGACTCGGCTTGGTTTGAAGGTTAAACTGATCATTTGGTTTGTTATTTACATGCAGCGTCGTGAAGCTGGCAGGAGGACGTACGTCAACATGATGTCCGGAGAGAACAAGGTGAGCTGGAACGTTAAAGATCTCATCCCCAACGGAGAGTACTACTTCAGAGTCCAGGCCGTCAACAAGATCGGGGGAGGAGAGTTCACTGAGCTCCGCAACCCAGTCATCGCAGAGGACCAGAAACGTAAGAAACAATCTATAGTTTATTGTCTGCTGTGGCTCTGGAGGAGAAGAGGCAAGAAAGAACTAACTGAACTGAATCCCTCATCCCAGATGCTCCTGACCCACCTGTGGATGTGGAGACCCATTACCCAACATCAAGCACCATCACTCTAACCTGGAAACCACCGATGTACGACGGTGGCTGCAAGATCATGGGCTACATCCTGGAGAAGCAGCAGAAGGGCGAAGACAAGTGGGAAAGATGCAATGACTTCTTGGTGCCTGTCCTGTCCTACACTGTCAGAGGTCTGACTGAGGGCAAGAACTACACCTTCAGAGTCAAAGCCGAAAACGCCGCCGGCATCAGCGAGCCATCACGCAACTCACCATACGCCAAGGCTTCGGATGCCATCGGTAAGGAGCTCAAAAATGTCTCATTGTGATCTTCTGACTTTTAGAATAATGGACTTGTTGAACATTTTGTTCATTTCACATCATTTCTTTCTCAGATCCTCCAAAGGTTTTCCTGAGCGGCAGCCTGCAGTCCGGTCTCAGCGTGAAGCGAGGCTGCGAGATCTGCCTGGACGCCAACATTTCTGGCTCGCCATATCCTGAGATCACCTGGTACTGGAACAACCAGGTGATCCGGCCTGAACCGCTCCGCAAGAGGCCGGAGAGACCCCTGAAGAAGAAGGTAGAAAAGAAGGAAGAGGAGAAAGAGAAGGCAGAGGCCGAGAAAAAGGAAAAGGAGGGAGAGGTGAAGGAAGGAGAAGAGAGAGGGAAGGAGGAGGAGAAGAAGGAGGAGGAGAAGAAGGAGGAGGAGAAGAAGGAGGAGGAGAAGAAGGAGGAGAAGAAGGAAGAGGAGGCAGCAGTGCCAGAGGTGGAGGAACCCGACTACCCGACGATCAATGAACGTCTGGCCATTGACAACAGCCGCAGAGGCATGTCCTCTATCGTCATCAGGGACTCGCTCCGCTTCGACCACGGTGTCTACATGGTGAAGGTGGAGAATGACCACGGTAAAGCCACAGTGACCTGCGAGGTCAACGTGCTCGGTGAGATTCTACTCTCTCTTTTTTTTTGGTGTCATGTCAAACAAAAGAAAAGTTGCTGCTTTGAAACAGTTCATGGGTAAAACAATCAAACAATCCCTCTGTCCACAGATACTCCCGGGCCTCCAGTCAACTTCACATTCGAGGAGGTGAGGAAGAACTCTGTCATCTGCAAGTGGGATCCTCCTCTGGATGATGGCGGCAGTGAGATCCTCAACTACACCCTGGAGAAGAAGGACAACTCAAAGCTGGAGATTGGCTGGAGCTGCGTCACCTCCACACTGAGAGGATGCCGCTACCTTGTGCCCAAACTCATTGAGAAAAAGGAGTACATCTTCAGAGTCCAGGCTGAGAACAAGTTCGGTGCCGGTCCACACTGCGTCTCCAAACCACTCATTGCCAAAAATCCTTTCGGTATGGTGTTATTAATTAATGAATTAATTACTAGCCCAGTTCATGCTAAGAGGAACGTTTTTTAGTCTTGTGAGTCTTCTTATTTATTTCCTGCTGTCTCATCCATTTCGTTCTTCTTAGAACCTCCTGAGGCCCCTGAAAAGCCAGAGATTGAAGACATTACGGCCCACAGCATGCTCGTCATCTGGAACGAACCCAACGATAATGGCAGCCCCATCTTGGGTTACTGGGTAGAGCGCCGCGAGATCAACAGCTCTCACTGGGCACGTGTCAACAGGTGAGGAAAAGTAACAATGAAACGTTTGTCTTCTACGAAGACTCTGGTCTTAAAACATGTTGAAGCCTCTTTTTCTGAATGCTCCTTTCTGTGCTGATCTTCAGGGACAGCGTCCCTAACACTGAGCTGAACGTTGAAGGTCTGCTGGAGGGTTACACTTACATCTTCAGGGTGGCGGCTGAAAACCAGGCCGGCCCTGGAAAGTTCAGTCCCCCCTCTGAACCTATGACTGCTCAAGCTCCAATCTGTACGTAAACCTTTCGTATACTTGTGTTCAGTACGATTCTGATCAGTATTTCCATTATTTCCTTTTCTTATTTAGCATGCTGTTTATTTAAAATGCAGCTAGAGAGAAGAATCAGAAAACTAGCATCATGAAGAAACAGGACAAATTATGCCAATGAAAATATCAGTCATGTCATTGCTGTTTATTTGTGACACTGCAGTGCCTCCTGGACCTCCAGTTCCCCGAGTGGCATCAACCACTGACCATTCCATTGACGTGGAGTGGGACCCACCTGCTGACAATGGTGGAGGAGAGATCCTTGGATACCATGTGGATAAGGTCAGATCATCAAGTCACCTCTGATTCTTCTGCTTTATTTACATTTGTTTTCAGACTTTCTCGACTAAGACTGTGTTTCATTGTGTTCTTCAGGCCATGGCTGGTAGCAAGGACTGGTCCAGGTCTACAGAGCGTCCCTGGAAGACTCGGGCTTTCACTGTCTATGGTGTCCGTGAGGGAGCCAAATACCAGGTCAGAGTCATCGCCTGCAATACAGCCGGAGAGGGAACTCCAGGATTCACAGAGTCTGTGTTCGTCAGGAATCCTGCAGGTCAGCAGAAGAAAAAGAGAGACTGAACTTTGGATGGAAAGCTCATGTTTTTTTTGTTGTTGCACATCTTTGTTTGGTTGCCTTACCTCCACAGAGATGCCAGTGATTGAGCTGGACTTGGCCATCAAGAATGGCCTGATCATCAGAGCTGGAGAGACACTTAGTGTACCTGCTACAGTCACAGGCAAACCCTATCCATCCATCACCTGGACAATAGAGGATGCCAAACCTGACAAAGACCGCGTGGAGATCCTCACTGAAGGCAACGATAGCATTGTTTCAGTCAAGAACGCTCAGAGAAAGGACAGCGGCAAATATCACATTTCTGTTTGTAACCCCAGCGGCATCAAGGGTGCCTCGATCAGAGTGGATGTCATGGGTGAGTGGAAGTTGAGGAAGGACTTAATGAAACGGAAAACTTAGCAGTTAATTGGAATGAATATATTGTATGAAAATGAACCTGAACACAGTGGTATAATATTGTTTTTGTCTTCAGATGTACCTGGACCTGTCACGGATCTGAAGCCCGTTGTTGTCACTCGTAAGATGATTTTCCTGAACTGGGACGACCCTGAGGATGATGGAGGCAGCGACCTGACTGGCTTTATTGTGGAGAGAAGAGATGCCAAGATGCACACATGGAGGCAGCCCGTTGAAACCGCCTCATCCAAGTGTGAGTGCGTGGGCATTATGGAGGGACAGGAGTACTTCTTCCGCGTTATTGCCAAGAACAAGTACGGTATGGGACCACCCGTCGAGCTGGGACCCATCAAGGCTGTGGACCCACAGGGTGAGTCCTGAAATCACTTGATTGAAGTCTTTCCCTCAGTGTTTAGGAGAAACATGATAAAACTAATTATTGCTTTGGTGCTCATGTAGGCCCACCATCATATCCCGAGAAGTTCCACTACACCGAGCGCACCAAGAACTCCGTCACGCTGACCTGGAAGCCACCACGTAATGATGGCGGCAGCCCTGTCATCGGCTACTTTGTTGAGAAGAAGAGGCAGGACCAGCAGGCCTTTGAGCCCTGCAACACAGAGATCTGCCCCAATATGACCATGACTGTGGAGGGCCTGGAAGAGGACTGGATGTACGAGTTCAGGATCAAGTGTGCCAACCTAATTGGAGAGAGTGAGCCATCCATCCCATTCACCGTGATCATCCAAGATGATGAAGGTATGGCCGAATGTTTTATAGTCAAGACAGCCAAGGCAGATTTTTATTGAGAGAATGCTATCAGGATCAAACAATGAGGGTGCTTATAGTGCAAATTAGAGTTTTCATTGTGTTGCTGTTCTGTCCCTCACAGTGGCTCCTGAGGTCCACATGCTGAAGCAGTTCAAGGGTGACTCCATCACCGTTAAGAAGAATGAGCCCATTGAGATCCCCGCTGACATCCTGGGCCTGCCCATCCCTAAGGTGGAGTGGACCAAGGATGACGTAGTGATTGAGCCCACTGAAACTCTGCTGATTGAGACTGAGGTGACTGGCAGGTTGAACTGCAAGACCACGCTGTCCATCCCAGCAGCCAACAGGAGGGACCGTGGCAGCTACACTGTGACTGCCTCCAACAACATGGGCTCAGCCAAGCACACCATCTATGTCATGGTGCTGGGTGAGTTGAAATCCCTGATACCACCAAAAAAGAGAAGATCTGCTTCTTAGTATGTGAAAATAATGTGTACTAATTGTATTTTTCTCTCCCCTCAGACCGGCCACTTCCACCCAGGAATGTGACAGTGTCCAACATCAGAGCAGAGTCTTGCTACCTCCAGTGGGATGCTCCTCTGGATAATGGTGGCAGTGAGCTGACCAACTACATTGTTGAGAAGAAGGAAATATGGACAGAGGAGCCAGAGGTGGAAGAGGGACAGGAAGCTCCACCTGAGCCACAGTGGGAGGAGGTTACCAACAGCATCATTGAGAGGAAATATGGGGTATGTCCGATAATAACAACAGCAATAATTATGATAACATGGTTGTCGTTGGCCTTCAAAGCCCAATTTCAGTCCAAAGGTAACACAACCTCCCTCTCCTGCAGGTGTGGAACCTGGATACCAACAAGACCTACATGTTCCGGGTCAAAGCTGAGAATCGCTACGGCAAATCTGATCCCTGCACAACTGAGGAGGTCCAGATTATAGACCCATTCGGCCTTCCCGGCCCACCAGAGAAACCGACCATTGCAGAGTACTCCAAGACCTCGATGACCCTAACCTGGGAGCCTCCCAGAGACAATGGTGGCTCTATGATTATTGGCTACTGGCTGGAGAAGAGGGAGAAAGGTACTGACTACTGGGCCAGAGTCAACAAGATGCCGGTCACCAAGAGGGGCATGAAAGGCTGGGAGTACCAGGTGAGCTGCTGGGGTGTTATTTCTGTTTTAACTCCGGGTCTTTATAGTGTGAGATCTACATTTGACTTAAGCTTTTGTCAACCTCCTCAGTAGAACCTTAGGTTAAACCCAAGCAGATCCAAGCAGGTCTGTTTGGACAGCGAGCCACAGCGAGTCTGATGAATCCCCACAACTTTGTGTCTTCCAGGTGACTCGTTTGTTTGAAGGAACCGAGTACGAGTTCAGGGTGGCTGCCAGCAATTCTGCAGGAACTGGACCATTCAGTGGCCCATCCGACTCCGCCTTTGCTGTGGATCCACTTAGTGAGTAAAAAGCCTCTAACTTCTTTTTAAAGCACTGGGTGAAAAAAACACCCACATTTCAAACTGGATACTATTTTAACAAACTGCTGCTCTTCACGCCAGCTCCTCCAAGCATGCCTGCTGCCCCAGTGGTGGCTGATAAGACAAAACACAGTGTCACACTGTCCTGGAAGCCACCAGAGAGGGATGGAGGAAGCCCCATCAAGGGCTACATCATCCAGATCCAGGATGAGGGATCCTCAGAGTGGGTGAGAGTGAATGACCCAGAGACCTTGCACCCCACTACTGAGTTCACTGTGCCCAGCCTCCGCGCACTGAAACACTACCGCTTCAGGATCATTGCTGTCAATGACATTGGCGAGTCTGACCCCAGCCCCCGCACCGCCGAGGTTCTGGTTGAGGATGTCCAGCGTAAGTCCTACATTGAAGTCTTACTGCAACAAATAGATGGTAACCGAAGGTTTTTCCTGATGGCTCCAATGTTTCTTACTCAACAGTTCCACCTTCCATCAACATTGACATGACTGTGGATGACCTGCTGTACGTTCGTGCTGGAGAGCCATTCAAGATCCCTGCCTCCATCAAGGGCCGCCCTGCTCCCAAGGTTACCTGGGAATATGACGGCAAAGCCAAGTCACACAAGAAGAACAAACTCCACACACTGCCTGTGGACTCTGAGGTGAGACTCATCACAACCTGCTCATTATCTCACCACATGGCCACCACAACACGGAAAAAGTTTTAACACCATCTCTGAAGGGATCAATTCATGTTTTATAGATTTGAATCTTGACTTACAAACTGTTTTTATGCATTCAGGTTGAATCCACCGACACCACGTCCATCGTGACCGTCCCTGTCAGTCTGAGGAGCCACTCTGGCCGCTACACCATCACTGCCAAAAACAAGTCCGGACAAAAACACATCAACGTCAGAGTTAATGTCCTTGGTATGTCTAGCTTGTTTGTACATAGAAATTGAGCCTGAGCAGGATTTTCCACAGTGGAGGAATGTCTGCATGTTGGGGTTGTTGTTTGGTTGCTCTTCGATGTCTGACTATGAGTCTTCCTGGGTGCAGACGTTCCTGGACCTCCAAAGGAACTGAAGGTTACTGACATCACAAGGTCGACAATGAGGCTAATCTGGAAGCTCCCCGATAACGATGGAGGAGAAAGAATTAAGAGCTACTTTATCGAGAAGAAAAGTGTCACTGACAAGGCCTGGACAAAGGTAAACATCACCTGTCTTAGCAAGCTAGGAAAAATGCAAGTGCATCTTCATCAGAACTGAGGTAACAAAATGATTTTTTTTGCAGTTGATTAACTGATTGGCTTGTTTTCAGGTGAATGCAGCTTGTGCCAGCCAGGCTTACGTTGTGCCAGGCCTGCTGGAAGGTCAGGACTACCTGTTCAGGGTCCGAGCTGAGAACAGACTTGGATTCGGCCCATTCACTGTCACCACCGATCCTGTCCGGGCCAGAGACCCCATCTGTGAGGACAGACCTGCTATTACTACTTAGATAGAAATACTAAGCCTCACTGTGATTGTTGTATGGCTAATCTTCCTCTTTCTCCACCTATAGACCCTCCTGACCCCCCAACCAAGGTGAAGGTCGACCTGGTGACAAAGGACACAGTCACTTTGAGCTGGGAGCCTCCCAAAAACAATGGTGGCTCTCCAGTAAAGCATTACATCATCGAACGTCTGAGCTGGGACACCAGCGGCAAGGAGAAGGAGACCTGGAAGCAATGCAACAAGAGAGATGTGGAGGAGCTCACCTTTGTAGTGGAGGACCTGAAGGAGGTCAGTACTTCAAAGGAACTCCAGTTCTTTAACTTGTAATGAATACACGTGATCAACGTGACTGTCTTGTTGATGTGCAGGGAGGAGAATATGAGTTCAGAGTAAAAGCTGTGAATGCCGCTGGATCCAGCCGACCCTCTGCCACCGCCGGACCTCTGGTCATCAAGGATCAGACATGTGAGTGACAGATCCTTCAGCCAATCACATGCTGTCAGAAACAGCGTATATACCACTGTGGACAGACATTTCCTTTACAAAGCATCTGTCTGTTTCTGCAGGCGCTCCCACTATTCAGCTGCGTGAGGCCATGGAGGGCGAGGAGGGCTGTGATGTCAGTGTCGTGGCAAAGGTGGCCGGCTGTCCATTCCCCACACTTACCTGGCAGAAAGCCACCCTGGCCAAACCTGAAGAGAAGACCGCCGTCCAATATGACCAGCACATCAACAAACTGGTCACACAGGACAAGTGCACTCTTTTGATCCAGCAGGCCAGCAGGCATGACACTGCCCTCTACAGCCTGACGGCAAGCAACAGCCTGGGCACAGTGACCAAAGACATCAAGGTCTTCGTGTTTGGTGAGTATTGTGACGTGAAATCTGGTTATTATAGGGATAGCTTACTGGAGATTTTCTCATTTTGATCACTACATGAATGAGTCACTTTCCTTCCCTCTTCGTGTAGGACCTCCTGGCCCACCTGTTGGACCAATCAAGTTCACCGAAGTCTTTGCAGAGAGGATTGGCCTGGCCTGGAACCCTCCTACAGATGACGGTGGATCCAAGATCACCAACTACGTGGTTGAGAAGCGTGAGGACAACAGGAAGTCCTGGGTCCATGTTTCCAATGACCCCAAGGAGTGTGCCTACGTGGTGACCCGTCTGACTGAGAACCACGAATACGAGTTCAGAGTCATGGCCCAGAACAAATTTGGAGTTGGACCTTCAATTGTCAGCGAGCCAGAGAAGGCCAGAAACTTGTTCAGTAAGTTTCGATGAGTCTACCTGTCGTGTTTCATCATTTAAAGACCTGATTGACACCTGCAGAGATCAATAATCTCACTGTTTTACTGATGTATTGATTATTGATAACTGCCGTGACCTCTTGTAGCTGTCCCGGGTCAGTGTGAGAAACCGACTGTGACGGACGTCTGTGTGGAATCAATGACCGTCAACTGGGATGAGCCCAAGTACGATGGTGGCTCCTCCATCACTGGCTACTACATTGAGAAGAAGGAGACCACGAGCAAGCGCTGGACCCGTGTTACCCGTGAACCGATCCGAGCGCTGCCACTGGGAAACAACTGGGATGTCACCGGCTTGCTGGAGGGCTCCATGTACCAGTTCAGGATCATCGCTGTCAACGCTGCTGGCTGCGGTCTGCCCAGCGTGCCTTCTGACCCCATACTCTGCAGAGACCCCATCAGTAAGAGAGATTTCTCATTTTGTAATGATCATTAATAATTTAATACTTTACAGTGGTTTTATTATCTTTAACTTTAAACTGTTGACATGACACATCCACATTTTCCTCATCTTATTTTTTGTGTTTGAGTTTGCTTGTTGTCAAACCAAGAAAGACACATTTCCATGACCTTCAATAAATCTAAAATTCAATACATGTCAGAAAACTAACTAAGTATTTATCTGTGTGTGTCAGAACCTCCCGGGCCACCCACTCCAAAGGTGACTGACTGGACAAAGTCAACAGTGGAACTGGAGTGGATCCCTCCTCTGGTGGATGGAGGGTCAAAGGTCACAGGTTACATTGTGGAGTTCAAGGAGATGAACAAGGAGGAGGAGGAGAAGAAAGCTCAGAGGAAGCAGCTGATGCTGGGTGCTGAGGAGGAGAAGGAGCCTGAGACTGATGAGGGCTGGGAGAAGGTAAAAAGTAGACAAAGATGATGTACGGCTTCATATTTAAGTGAGATGTCTTGAGCATTGAGCATCTCTCTCTTGTGCCTCTCCAGGCAAAGGACACAGAGGTCAGAGGAACCAAGTTCGTTGTGCCTGGTCTGAAGGAAGGCGGTCTGTACAGCTTCAGAGTCCGAGCTGTCAATGTTGCTGGAGTGGGAGATCCGGGACTTGTGGCTGAGCTGATTGAAGTCAAAGACAGAACAAGTAAGACTCTGATCTAGTGGTCAAGTGGCGTTTGTGATGAGAAGACTTTTATTTTATTAAATACAAATCTTCACCCTTATCCATCAGTTCCTCCTGAGATGGACCTGGACGCCTCAGTGAAGGAGAAGATCGTGGTCCATGCTGGTGCCACCATCCGCATTATCGCCTACGTATCTGGTAAACCTGCCCCACAGATCACCTGGTGCAGAGATGACGCTGAGGTGCCCAAAGAGGCCGTGGTGGAGACAACAGGCATCTCCAACTCTCTGGTCATTAAGAACTGCAGACGCCAACACCAGGGCATCTACACACTGAGTGCCAAGAACGAGGGAGGAGAGAGGAAGAAGGCTGTCATTGTGGAGGTCCTGGGTGAGTCCACCTCACCAAAATCAACAAGAATTAAAAATTTTGACTCCCCATGTCTATATAAGCTGCCACATCTAATCCAAAGTTTCTTAAAAAACAATATCTGACTTTCTGTTGCTTCCTACAGACGTGCCCCGGACCCGTCGGTCAGCCCTTCGCTGGCGAGAATCTGACCAACGACTCCTGCAAGCTGACCTGGTACTCCCCTGAGGATGACGGTGGGTCTGCCATCACCAACTACATCATCGAGAAGAGGGAGTCAGACCGCATGGGCTGGACGTCGGTGTCCTACACAGTGACAAGGAATAATGCTGTGGTGCAGGGACTCATCGACGGCAAGGGCTACTTCTTCAGGATTGCAGCTGAGAACATCATCGGCATGGGACCCTTCATCGAGACCGACAAGATGGTTCTCATTAAGGACCCCATCTGTGAGTCAGAAACACAGTATATCAAAGTCAGCTAACATTTTCTCATCGTTAAAGTCCAGGATTACTTCAACTATGATGTAACAGTTGATAATAAACTAGGATCACATCGGGGGTTTATCTCATTGTCTTTGTTTCCCTTCCAGCCGTCCCGGAGCGTCCGGAGGATCTGATTATCACAGCTGTCTCTAAGGACTCCATTTCTGTTGCCTGGAGGCCACCCAAGTATGATGGCGGCGCTGAGGTGACAGGGTACGTCCTCGAGTCCCGCATGATTGGCTGTGACAGTTTCACACGCATAGGTGGAGAGGACAAGCTGATGGACAGGAAGTTCACACTGACGGGACTGAAGGACGGCTCAAGCCACGAGTTCAGAGTCTCTGCCGTCAATCAGGTGGGACAGGGCAAATCCTCCTTCGCCACCAAACCTGTTCAGTGCAAGGACGAGCTTGGTGAGTAACAGTAACCTTGTTTATTGTATGTTTCTGTTATTATTACAAATATTGGGAGGACAAATTTCCACTTCTCATGAATGCTCATTTATTCACTAATAAAACAGAAAAAGGTATAGAGCAACCTTTTTTAAATTTCAAAATGGTGTCCCCCCTTTTTCCCTCAGAACCACCTACTCTCGACTTGGACTTCAGGGACAAGATGATGGTGAAGGTGGGAGACAGCTGTTCTCTGTCTGGACGCTACTCTGGCAAACCAGTCCCGGCCATCACCTGGACAAAGAATGATGAAGAACTGAAGGCTGATGAGGAAATCAGCCTCCACAGCAGCACATGCCACCTCAGCCTCAACATAAGCAAGGCCAAGAGAGAACACAGCGGCCGCTACTGCGTCAGTGTGGAGAATGCTGCCGGAGCTCGCACAGGAATCTGTACTATCACTGTAGTTGGTGAGTCCATGTACCAACAACTGATAGCAACTGTAAAGCATAGGATGAATCCATACAATCAGTGTATAAACACAGAAGGTCACCTGTATGAATGCTTCCTCCTGTCAGACCGTCCTCAGCCTCCAGAGGGCCCCGTGGTTTTCAATGAGGTCTACAGGAACTACATGGTGATCTCCTGGAACCCTCCTCTGGATGATGGAGGCTGTGCAGTCTCCAACTATATCATTGAGAAGAGAGACACCAACAGAGAACTGTGGATGCCTGTCACGTCATCCTGCACCAGGACCTCTTGCAGGGTAGGTAAAGCAGTGCTGAAATGCTTAGAGGGAAAACGCTCAAGGTTCACTGTTTTGTACCAAAGATCCTGAAGGCAAGCACTTTAAGGACGGTGGCAAGTACGGATCATTAGTAAGGACGAATAACTCCTGCTGTCCATTTCTTCAGGTGCCAAAGCTGATCGAGGGTCGTGACTACATCATCAGGATCATGGCTCAGAACATCTACGGCATCAGCGATCCGCTGCTGTCTGCAGAGACCAAGGCCAGAGACATCTACAGTAAGTACTGACAGACCTACAACAGGAAACATTCATGTGTGTTCAAACTGAGAGGACAACATGGCTAAAGCACAGCTGACTCATCCGGCAGTGTCTGATCAGTGGGGCTATGTTTATTTCTATTGCAGAGGTGCCTGATGCTCCTAAACAGCCCACAGTGAAGGAAGTTTTCCATGACTCTGCCCTCCTCAGCTGGGAGCCACCTGCAGATGGTGGAAAACCAATCACAGGTTACATTGTGGAGAGGAAGGAGACCATGGCCAACAGGTACACAAACACAAGGAGCAGGAGAAACCTCTGGAAGGGGGTGAAGATACCCGCTTTCACTGAAAAATGTTTTGATGAGAGAACAAATCTTCTTAAACCCCCTAAGATGGAAATAGACTGCTGCACGCCACATTCTGTTTTTTCAAGAGTTGTTAATGTTTCTGCTTACAGGTGGGTCCGCTGTAACACTGAGAGAATCCATCCAAAGGTGGAGTACTGGGTGACCGAGCTTCTGGAAGGTTGTGAGTACGAGTTCAGAGTCAGCGCTGAGAACGAGGTGGGAGCCGGAGACCCGAGTCCACCATCCAAACCAGTCTTCGCCAAAGATCCCATCGGTAAGTTTGGCTCTTAGGATATCTTTTTATTTTAATGCTCTGCCTGTGTAGACTCACTGCAATAATTTGTCCCTGTCCTTTGTCACAGTGAAACCCAGTCCACCAATAAACTTCGAGGTCATTGACTTCACCAAGGAGTCAGTGACTCTGTCATGGGAGCCACCCACCGACACCGGCAGAGGAAAGATCTTTGGATACCTGCTGGAGTTCCAGAAGGCTGGAGAGGAGGAGTGGAGCAAGGTATGGTGATGATCTTTGCACTGCATCTTCTTCATCATCTCTCTAAATCAGTAAAGCAAAATGTAACATGGAACTCTTCTGTCCTCAGGTGAACCAGACTCCAGACTCCTGCCAGCAAACCACGTTTAAGGTGATCAACCTGGATGACGGTGAGCTGTACCGCTTCAGAGTCATGGCTGTCAATGCTGCTGGAGAGTCCGAACCAGCCAACCTAAAGGAGCCAGTCAGAGTGCAGGACAGACTTGGTAAGTGAACTTTGATTTAAGTCATGCGCTCTACATCAAATGTAATATTACAGTGTTAATGACGAGTAAATCTCCCGTGCCCCCTTCAATCCCCCAGAGCCCCCAGAGCTGATTCTGGATGCTGCAATGACCCGCGAGGTGAAGGCCATGGCTGGCACTCACATCACTCTGATGGCCGCCATCAAAGGTGTCCCATTCCCTACCGTCACCTGGAAGAAGAATGAAGCTGAAGTGCCCACCAGGGCTGACATTGAAACCAACCAGGCAGGCACCAAGCTGGAGATGAGGTTCTGCAACCGTGGTGACTGTGGAGACTACACCCTAACTGTGGAGAACCCAGTAGGATCCAAGACCGCTATATGCACAGTTCTGGTTCTTGGTAAGGGTTGCACAAAGGTTTTTAAGTGGAGTCTTCAATGTGATTGATGTGACACATTTAGTTAATTCCATTTTGCATCTGACGTAAATGAAAAGTCAACCTCAACAGAACTGTGACAGTCCTCATGTGTTTTCTTCAGATAAACCTGGTCCCATCCAACACCTCAGGGTGTCTGACGTTAGAAGTGACTCTGCTTACCTGTCCTGGAAGGACCCAGAGGACAATGGTGGTACTCGCATCACTAACTTTGTGGTGGAGAAGAAAGACACTGCATCCACTCAGTGGGTCCCTGTCTGCTCCACATCCAAGAAACGCAGCATGATGCTAAAACACCTGATGGAGGGCACATCCTACTCATTCAGAGTTGCTGCTGAGAACCAGTTTGGCCGCAGCGAATATGTTGAGACACCGAAGGCCATCAAGGCAATGAACCCACTTTGTGAGTAACAGAATAGGAAACATTTGATCAGCAGACTAATGTGTTGTATTATGTTGTACTGAAACTTCTACCTAACAACAATATCAATAATAATTCATGTGTAGGGTATTAAATCAGCATAAATCAGTGATGTCAAGAATTCGATTTTACACTTGACAGTAAACCTTTCATGTCAGTGAATCTGTGGTTCGGAGCATATTTATTAATTTGTAAGATACTCATCAATTAAAAAATCAGGAATAATTGGTAATATGGATTTGATTGTGATAAAACATGATGCACAGACTTCAGCTTCTGAAAAAATTATTGATAGATTAGTTGACAACCAAAATTGTCGTTAGTTGCCGACCTACACACAAGTGGAGTGGAATAGAACAAGTATTGTGAATCAGCCTCCTTTGGGAACAAAGATGTTAGTGTCTCTGTAGTGAATGCTGAAACTTTCTTCTTCTGTCCCACCAGTCCCACCTGGTCCTCCCAAAGACCTGCACCACAAAGATGTGGACAAGACTGAAGTGTGGTTGGTCTGGAACTGGCCTGACCGCAATGGAGGAAGTGAGATCACAGGTTTCCTGGTGGAGTATCAGGAAGAGGGAGAGAGAGAGTGGGACGAGTGGAAGACCGTCAGCATTCCTGAAAGTCATGTCACTGGCCTGGAAGAAGGAAAGACCTACCGCTTCAGAGTGAGGGCTGAGAATGCCATTGGCCTCAGCAGACCTGACACCACTGTTCCTATTCTCTGCCAGGAGAAACTCGGTGAGATACAGGCTAAAACCCCAACATTCTACATCACTGCTATCAGAATTCACCAATTCTTTTTGTAGCAGCTCCTGTTTTGCAAACTGTTAGTCAGTTAGCATGCTATTTTCAGTGTTTTTTGAACATGATGGGTGTCGTAACACAAGGTAAGCTCTTCTGTCTTTATGTCCACAGTGCCACCACTTGTCGAGGTAGACGTGAAGCTCATTGAAGGCATCATTGTGAAGGCAGGCACTACAATCAGGATGCCAGCTATCATGAGGGGAATCCCTGTTCCCACTGCCAAGTGGTCTATCGAAGGAGAGGAGATCACCAGCCAGGGCAACATCAAAATAGACACTGACAACTTCTCCACTGTGCTTAGCATTAATGATTGCACAAGGAACCACACTGGAACCTATCTTCTCTCTGTGTCCAACCCAGCTGGAACCAAGACAGTGGCCTTGAACGTAACTGTCCTGGATGTTCCTGCTGCTCCTATTGGTCCTGTCAACATCCTGGAAGTCACTCCAGACTCCATGATGATTGAATGGCGTCCTCCCAAGGATGATGGCGGTAGTCCTATCACCAACTATATTGTGGAGAAGAGAGAGTCTAACAAGGAAACCTGGGGAGGTGTCAGCGCTGGTGGCCTTGGCACCCAGCTCAATATCACCCGTCTGCAGAGGGGAGCTGAGTATGTTATTCGCATCCGTGCTGAGAACAAGATGGGTATCGGTGCTCCTTTGGAGAGCAAACCCACTGTCGCTGAGCACACCTTCATGCCACCCAGCCCGCCTGGTAAGCCACAGCCATCTGATGTCTCAGAGGATTCTGTTACCATAAGCTGGACTATGCCCCTGTCTGATGGTGGCAGCCAGATCACTGGCTACATCATTGAGCGCAGACACATGGGAGGAAAATGGATCCGCGTCAACAAGACACCCTGCAGGGATATGAAGTACAGAGTCCTGGGCCTGTTTGAGGGCAATGAGTATGAGTTCAGAGTGTTTGCTGAGAATATTGCTGGCTACAGTGGCCCCTCTCCAATCTCTGATCCCTGCAAGCCTTGCAGACCCATCACTGTCCCCAGCCCCCCAGTTAACCCCAAAGTTAAGGATTACAGCAAGACCACTGCTGACCTGGTGTGGACCAAACCGAACAAAGATGGAGGCAGCCCCATCTTAGGCTACACTGTGGAAATGAAGAAGGCAGACACTGAAGAATGGAAAAAAGTGAACCTGGATGACTTTATCAAACAGGGTGCCTACACGGTGAAAGGTCTGGAGGAGGGCGTGACCTACAGATTCAGAGTCTATGCCTCAAATATGGTTGGAGATGGAGAGCCCAGAGAAATCCCAGAGTCCATCACTACTCAGGATATCCTCATCCCTCCAGAGATTGAGATGGAGGCCAGCTGCCGTGAGCGTGTCACTGTGCGTGTTGGACACAACGTCAATATCACTGGCTATATCAAAGCCCGCCCTGATCCTGAAGTGATTTGGTCAAAGGAGGAAACAGTTCTGGAAAACAGCAAACGTATCACCATCACTCAGAACTTCCCTCTTGTCCACCTGAGGATAAAAGAGGCCACAAGAGCTGACCATGGCAAATACACCCTGAAGGCTTCAAATGAGGGTGGCGAGGCAATCTGTCCCATCACTGTCAACGTGCTTGACAGACCCAGCCACTGCCAGAATCTGCATGTGACGTACGCCACCAAGGACTCATGCATGGTCAACTGGGAGGCCCCTAAGGACAATGGTGGATCTGAGATCACCAACTACATTGTGGAGTGCCGTGAGCCCAGCATTAGCATGTGGTCTATGATCTCCTCCAGTTGCACTAATCGCAAGATCAAGGCCAAGCTGATGGAGGGCCACGAATACTTGTTCCGTGTCTGTGCCGAGAACAAGATGGGTCCAGGACCCACTGTGGAGATCAAGACCCCTCTGCTGGCCATTGACCCAATCGAGAAGCCCGGAGAGCCTGAGCAATTTAGAGCCACTGACATTGGTAAGAACTATGTCTCTCTGAGATGGAGGAAGCCTGACTATGATGGTGGCAGCCCCAACCTGTCCTACAACCTTGAGTGCAAGGACAAGGATGCTGAGGCATGGGAGAAACTCGACTCTCTTACTGACACCTTCTTCCTGGCTGGTAAATGCCTGGAGAACCATACATACTCCTTCAGGTAGGTCACTATATTATTACTTTAAAACAATGATGTTTGTTTCAGAGGGTTGACCAGGAATTGTTTTTTTCAGCATTGCCAAATCCAGTATAAATTATTTTAAATGGTAATTTTTATCATTTGTTATTTAGGGTGCAGACCGTCAATGAGGGAGGTGAGAGTGCTTGGGTCAATCTCAATGATATTCTTGTGAGGGAGGAGATCCAGAAGCCTGTCATTGACCTGAAGCTAGCAGGAACTTTGACAGTGAGGGCCGGAGAATCTGTCAGGATGGAGGCTGGCCTCAGAGGAAAGCCCCAACCTGAGGTCAAATGGACGAAAGACAAGGCTGTTGGAGACAACCCCAGAATCAGCTATGAGTCTGGCCCTGACTACTCCAAGTTCCTTTTGACAAAGTCCAGACGTACTGACACTGGAAAATATGTCATCACTGCCACTAACTCAGCTGGCACCTTCACAGCATACGCCAACGTCAATGTCCTGGATGTTCCTGGTCCAGTGAGAAACCTCAGGATTACCGGCATTGGAGCTGACAAGTGCAGAGTGGTTTGGGATACTCCAGAGGATGATGGAGGTTGTGAGGTGGACAGCTACATCCTGGAGAAATGTGAGACCAGGAGAATGGTCTGGTCAACATACTCAGCCGCTGTGGTCACACCATACTGCAATATCAGTCGTCTGGTGGAGGCCAATGAGTACATTTTCAGAGTGAGAGCTGAGAACAAGATGGGAACTGGCCCTGCCATGGAGAGCAAGCCTGTTACTGTCAAGACTCAGTTCAGCAAACCTGGACCCCCTGAAGCACCTGAGGTCACCAAGGTGAGTAGAAGTTCCTCTTTTATAGATTTTAATCAAATTGTCTCACATTTATGTACTACTCATACCAGTATGCAATTAAGTTGTGAAAAGTTTGTTACTCACACTGTTAATATGTTGTCTAGGTGAGCAAAGATGAGATGACAGTGGTCTGGGCTCCTCCTGAGAATGATGGTGGCAAGTCAATCACTGGTTACATTCTGGAGAGAAAAGAGAAGAGAGCAGTACGCTGGGTGCCATGCAACAAGAGCCCCATCTCAGAGAGACGCATGAAAGTCACCAACCTGATTCCCAACCATGAATACCAATTCAGAGTGAAGGCTGAGAATGAGGTTGGCCTGGGAGAGCCCAGCAAACCCTGCAGACCTGTTGCAGCCAAAGATCCCATTGGTGAGTTTACAGTTGCCGTCACAGTTCAGTTCACATCTTTGAGCATTTTATTCAGAGAACATGAACAAAATGTTAGAGATAAGACCTGTGTCTGGTGTTCCAGTATTCTTTTTAAAAACTGTTTTTCTGTCTTTACCTGCAGAGCCCCCTGGCCCCCCTGCATTCCTGAAGGTAGGCGACAGCACCAAGACCTCTATCACTCTGACCTGGTCTAAACCTGTGTATGATGGTGGTGCCCCCATCATCGGCTACAGCTTAGACATGAGACTGAAGAGCGAGGCAGACCCTGAGAAGCCCACAGAGGGCTGGAAGAGAATTGACACCCATGGCCCATTGGTGCTCACAGAGTTCACCATTGGCCGGCTGGATGAGAAGCAGGAATATGATTTCAAGGTGTCCGCCAAAAACCAGGTGGGCTGGGGACGCCATGCCTACTTGAAGGAGGCCGTCTCACCCAAAGAGATCGTGGGTAAGAATGAACAGCTACTAAAACCAACAGTGGCCAAACCTTTAGAAATCCGCTGAATTACATATGGTGGAAGTAGTAAACACACAAAAATACAATGCAAAATACAACTCTCTAATTATCCCAACATCACTGTTTCTTTGGCAGAGGCTCCAGAAATCGACCTAGATGCCAGTCTTAGGAAAGGCCTGGCTGTCAGGGCTGGCTGTCCAATCAGGCTTTTTGCTGTGATCAGAGGAAGGCCCGCCCCCAAGGTTACCTGGAAGCGCATGGGTGTAGATAATGTGATCCGTCGAGGTCATGTGGACCAGGTTGACACCATGTCCTTCCTGGTCATCCCTGAGAGTACCAGAGAGGATTCTGGAAGATACTCGCTGACTCTGTCCAACTCAGCTGGAGAAAAAGCTGTATATGTCCATGTCAAAGTCCTCGGTGAGAAAATAATGACAAGACTCATTTTTACAGCATTTGCATTTAAAAGTAGCTGAAACTGACCAGAGTGATTTTTAAATCCATCCTCCGCAGACACTCCTGGTCCGGTTGGTGGCCTGGAGGCATCCAACATTACCAAGGGGTCAGCCCAACTGTCCTGGTTGCCACCAGACAATGATGGTGGCAGCCCCATCACTAACTACATTGTGGAGAAACGTGAGGTGGACAGGAAGACCTGGAACAAGTGCACAGAGGAACTGAAAAAGACCAGCTTTAAGATTACCAACCTGGCACCTGGTATCGAGTACTACTTCAGGGTCATGGCCTGCAACAAATATGGCATTGGAGTTCCTCAGGACTCACCTAAGTCCTACCTGGCTGTTGATCCCATCAGTGAGTGTCACCACAGAAAATCTATTTAAGATTTAGCATGCACCCCTATGTTTTTCCTTTTTTATTCCTACTAACATCTGCCGTTTCTTTAATTCAGGTGAGCCAGATCCGCCGAAGAAGATGGATGTTTTGGAGATCACCAAGAATAGTGCCACACTGGCCTGGCTGAAGCCACTCAGAGATGGAGGAGCCAAAATTAATGGTTATGTGGTGGACTACCAAGAGGAGGGTGCACCCGAGGACAAGTGGACACCTTACTCTGTTGTCAAAGACCTGACCATCGTGGTGGTTGGTCTGAACGAAGGAAAGAAGTATAAGTTCAGAGTGGCAGCCAGGAACTCAGTGGGAGTCAGCCTGGCCCGAGAGGCAGAGGGAGTGTTTGAGGTCAAGGAACAGCTCAGTGAGTAGACCGGCCTAAAAGTCTGTTCAGTCTATAGTGACTCAAATGTCACTACAACTATTTTTTTGATATATTAAAAGTTAAAATCATCTTATCAATCTCTGAAATGACGTTCTCTTCTTCCTCACAGTGCCTGTTAAGGTCATCATGCCTGACAGTGTGACAGTCAGAGCTGGATCCAAGATGGTGGTTGAGGCCATTGTAGCAGGCAAACCTGCTCCCGTCTGCAAGTGGAAGCAGGGCAATGAGGACGTGCTGACCTCTGACCGCCTGTCTGTTGTAAAGACACTGAATACCTGCACACTCATCATTAAGAACGTGAGGAGAACTGACAGTGGCTACTATAGCCTAGCAGCTGAGAACAGCACCTCCAAGGTCAACCAGATCCTCAGAGTCACCGTCATGGGTCAGTTTCTACAACAGATGCTGTTAAAGCTGTTGGTTTAAAACTGAAAAAGACAAGACATAGGAGTTTTGTTGTTATCATTAATGGCTCATCTTCTGTGTATCTGCAGACATCCCTGGACCCCCTGAAGCTCCACTGGAGATCACCGAACAGGAGATTGATGCTTGCACACTGCTTTGGAACTCTCCACAGGAGGATGGTGGCAGCAATATCACCAACTATATTGTAGAGAAGTGTGATGTCAGCCAGGGTGACTGGGTCACTGTGTCCTCATCCTGCACCAAAACCAGCTTTAGAATGACCAAACTGACACCTGGCAAAGAGTATGGCTTCCGTGTCCGTGCCGAGAACAGGTTTGGTATCTCCGAGCCCATTTACTCTGAGAAGATGATTGCCAGATATCCATTTGGTGAGTCTGAGACAAATTATTTCTGAATTGCCGGTAACCAATATTACAACGAAACATTATTAACTGACTGTTTTGCTTTTCTCCAAAGATCCTCCCAGTGAGCCCAGAAACCTCCAGATCAATAAGATCTTCAAGGACTTTGTCATCCTCTCATGGGAACGGCCCAGCAGTGACGGCGGCACCCCCATCACTGGATACTGCATTGAAAAGAAGGAAAGGAACAGCCTTCTGTGGGTGAAGGCCAATGAGTCTTTGGTCAAAGCCACACAGTACACCTGCACCAGCCTGATGGAGGGTCTGGAATATACCTTCAGGGTATCAGCACTCAACATAGCTGGACAGGGCAAGCCTTGCAAACAGACTGACTTCATCACCGCTAGGACTGCTATTGGTATGAAAATTTCCTTGATTATTCACACTCTTGTCCTCTCAAACACAACCTTGTCCCTTGTTCAGACAGCATAATTGAGTCTACAACCTTTTGTTTCCACCCAGACCCACCAGGTAAACCTGAGGCCATGGATGTGACCAAGAACTCTGTCTCACTGGTCTGGACCCGTCCCAAGCATGACGGTGGCAGTAAGCTGATTGGCTACTACATGGAGTATGCAAAACTTCCAGAAGAGAAGTGGACACGCTGCAATGCCAACTGTATGAACATCCAATTGGAGAATTATGTAGTGACTGGCCTGGAAGAAGGTCAAAGGTACCAGTTTAGAGTCATCGCAAAGACCGCCATCAACATCAGCCTGCCATCCGAGTTGTCCGACCCCATCCCTGTCATTGCAGAGAATGGTACAGCCCAACACAGCAAGTATATCTATGACTGACAAAGTGAATTGCTGACAAATAATGATTATTATTCCCTGTCTTTCTCTTGTGTAGTTCCTCCTCGTGTGGAGCTAGGTGTCAACATGAAGAACCTGATTGTGGTGAAAGCTGGAGACAACGTCTTCCTGGATGCTGAAGTGTTTGGAAAGCCACTGCCCAAGGTGAGCTGGAAGAGAGATGGAGTACCTCTGGGCCTTGCCGAAGGAATGAAGATGATCCAGAAGAAACATGTCCATCTGCTTGAGCTCTACTCCGTCACCAGAAAGGAGACAGGAGACTACACTATCACTGCTGAAAACATCAATGGAAGCAAGTACGCCACCATCAAGGTTAAGGTGCTCGGTAAGTTATGTTTAATATTATTTCATTGTTGTACTTTATCTTATATATACAGATAAACAA
The DNA here is from genome assembly GCA_014281875.1 of Nibea albiflora. Lineage (NCBI taxonomy): Eukaryota > Metazoa > Chordata > Actinopteri > Sciaenidae > Nibea > Nibea albiflora. Next base: position 151,275 of record CM024796.1, on the reverse strand, counting down.
AGAAGCTAACCTCTCAATGTTTCCCCTGCAGACAAACCAGGCCCTCCAGCCTCAGTGAAAGCTGCTAAAGTCTTTGCTGATCGTGTTAAGCTTCGATGGGAGCCTCCAATTGCAGATGGTGGCTCTGAGATCACCAACTACATCCTAGAGAAACGCGAGACCAGCAGGGCCAACTGGGCGCTTGTCAGCTCCAATATCCATGGACACGTTACTGACTGCTTAGTGGAGAAACTCATTGAAGGACATGAGTACCAGTTCAGAGTCAGTGCTGAGAACCAGTATGGTGTGGGAGACCCCGTCATGACTGACCCTGTCCTCGTCAGGAACCCATATGGTAAATTCAGACCACTATATATGAAGCGGCCTAAGTTCAGGTCTATTTGAACAATACCAAATACAGTAAAAAACAGAACATACAGTCCAAGCAATGATTTGATAAACTTCTTTACTGATTAATACTCTTTTCTTCTTGGGTGAGCATTTAAAATGTTACATGACATGTCATTTTAATTTGTATTCAATCCTTTCCAACTGACTAAAGTGATTAATATTGGATTAACAAGAGAGCACATTTTGAATGTTGATGAGGTAAGATAAATGTAAACATTGATGGGATCACTGTGGTTCTATCTCTTCCTTCAGACGTCCCTGGTCCATGCGAACCACCTGTCATCACCAACATTACTAAGGACTCCATGACAGTGAGCTGGAAGGCCCCAGCCAACGACGGCAAGGCAACCATCCTGGGATACATGGTGGAGAAACGTGAGGCCACTGAGCTGACCTGGGCTAAGGTCAACCGCCGGCCAGTCATTGACAGGACAATCAAAGCTGTTCAGCTGACCGAGGGCTCTGAATATGAGTTTAGAGTCATTGCCATGAACAAGGCCGGTCTTGGTAAACCCAGCGATGCATCCAGTGCTGCACTGGCAGTTGACCCTGTCTGTAAGTTAAATCACTTTTCAAAACTAAATGCTTCAACCTCACAGGAGTGTCAACAGTATTATTTTTAATAGATTATTATTTTTTAGGTAATATCAAATTAATAACAAAACTCTCACTGTTATTCTCCAGATCCTCCTGGACCGCCAGCCTTCCCCAAGGTGGTAGACTCCACCAAGAGCTCCATCAGCCTTAGCTGGACCAAACCAGCATATGACGGTGGCTGTGAGATCATCGGCTACCTGGTGGAGTGTAAACGAACTGAAGCTGAGAACTGGTCCAAGTGCAACATCCCGAAGAAGCTCCAGGCCACCAAATTCCTGATGACGGGCCTGATGGACAACATAGAGTACCAGTTCAGAGTAACTGCTGTCAACAAGATTGGCTACAGTGAGCCCAGCGAGGTCCCTGGAAACCACATGCCCAAGGACATCCTGAGTACGTTCCAATTGTTTATTAATAAATATTATAGCACCTAATTTTTGAACATAGAAAGACACAACTTACCTTACAACCTGTAAACTTCACACCTGGAAAACCCTTCACATTCCTCTGGGCATCCTCCACTGGTATCCAGTATTCTCTTGACTAATTAATGCTATGTCCTATCTAATTCTGCCTTGCTGTCAATTGCTGAACGAGGCATAAAAAACAAAATTGTAAAGTTATGATTAAAATGTGATCCTCTGTTCACCCTCCAGTCGCTCCTGAAGCTGAGCTGGATGCTGACCTGAGAAAGGCTTTGGTTCTCCGTGCTGGTGTCACCATGAGACTTTACGTTCCACTGAGAGGACGCCCAGCACCAAAGGTGACGTGGACAAAGGTGGATGCCAACCTGAAGGAGAGGCAGGGCCTGATGATCAAGACATCAGAGTGGGACACCCTTCTGATGATTGAGGACATTAACAGATACGATGCTGGCAAATACGTCCTGTCGCTGGAGAACAGCAGCGGCTCCAAGAGCTACACCATCGTGGTCAAGGTCCTTGGTAAGAAACATAATGCAAATCATGACACACTACAGTGAGCATGGGTTTAAAAGTAATCTAGTTTAAAGTTAAGCTAAATCTGGTAATCCTGAGATACTGCTTCTCCTCCCCCTCAGATTCTCCTGGACCCCCTGTGAACTTGATTCGTGAAGGAGACCTCCAGAAACCATGCTTGCATCACCTGGTATGCCCCGCTGATCGATGGTGGCAGCCCTGTCAAGAGCTATGTCGTAGAGAAACGTCTGGCCGAGAGAAAGGCCTGGACCTGCGTGTCGGCAGAGTGCCACAAAACCTCCTTCAGGATCACCAACCTGGAGGCAGGACAGGCCTACTGCTTCAGAGTGCTGGCTGAAAATGCCTATGGCATTGGAGAGGGCTGCGAGACTGCCGGCAGCGTCAGAGCCTCAGGTAGCTACAAGTTATTAAAGAGTTAAAATAGAGATAGTGAGAAGTTCAGATCTGCACAGTGTCATAAACTACAGATTGGATCTGACTTAGATCAACAACATGAAACTATTATGTCCTCTATTACAGGACTCAACTTAAACCAAGACCACAGCTGAGATTTTAAAATAGCTATTGTTAACTGTAAAAATATATTTACAACTTTAATTGTGGAAGGTTAACTAGATACAATAGTATCTAATGCTCTGACTGCAGCTACAAAAAAACAAAACAATCCTACCAATAGAACTGGATACGAATATTTACATTGAACACATCGTATTTAACAAACCCTTCGTCTGTCCAAACCCTTTAGAGCAACCTGGTCCAGTGACAGACTTCAAAGCCCAGAAAACCACCAAGGACTCAATCTCCCTGGGCTGGAAGAAGCCCATCAGTGACGGTGGAAGCCATGTTACCGCTTATATCCTGGAACAGAGTGAAGGCGAGGATAAGTGGAAGCAGATCTTGAAGGGCAGGAACACCTCACACATCATCGGAGAGCTAACTGAAGGAAAAGAGTACTCCTTCAGGGTCAAGGCACTCAACGAGTCTGGAGAGGGACCACCTACCGAGCTCACAGCTGTCGCCAAAGACCAGTTTGGTAAGAAGTTAGCCAACATGCCAGCTATTATTTTAGTTGCTTGTTTTACAAGAACATAAAATAATTATTTCTATTTATTATTTATCCTGATAAATTTCCTTTGAATTTCAGTGCTGCCTGACTGCAACTTGAGTAGTCTGCAAGATGGTATGTGCGTGGTGAAGGAGGGCAGCACTACGCGTATCAACATCCCTCTCATTGGAGTGCCGTACCCCACTGCCACCTGGAAGAGGGGTGACATGATGGTTGGAGACACTGGCCGGATGTGTATTGAGGCATCTCAGGGTGTCACCACTCTGCTGATCAGAGACTGCCAGAGAGGAGATGCCGACACCTACACCATCACAGTCAGGAACAGTGCTGGCTCCAAGGACTGCAAGTTCCAAATGAAGGTGGTTGGCAAGCCTGGCATCTGCACTGGACCCATTAAGTTTGACGAGATTACTGCTGATGGCATCACCCTGGAATGGGCACCACCTAAAGATGATGGTGGTGCTGAGGTGTCTAACTACATTGTGGAGAAGAGGAGGACCACAGACAACAAGTGGGCCACAGTAGCTTCAGCCATCCAGAAGACCACGATGAGGGTGATCAGACTCCACGATGGAATAGAGTACATCTTCAGAGTGTTCGCTGAGAACAAGTACGGGGTTGGAGAGTATCTGAGGTCTGACCCAGTCATTGCCCAGCATCCATTCGGTGAGTATCACACTCAAAGATTGTTGGTAAACTTTTAAGAAATTCAGTTTTTGTGTTGAGTTGCAGTTTGAATGCAGTGCTGTCTCTCTGCTTCCTCAGATGTGCCAGGGGCACCTGCTCCTCCAGAAATTATGAACATCCACCAAGAGTCGGCCATGTTGACCTGGGCTGATCCAAAGGACACTGGTGGCTCCCCAATTACCGGTAAGTGTATGATAGATTTATTATAGATAGATATCTGTTTGTAGTTAAGCAAGAGCAAATAGCAGCAGCAATCACCATGACCAAATAATTTTCTGTTCTCTCCAGGATATCATGTTGAGTTTAAGGAGAGGAACAGTCTGATGTGGAAACGGGCTTGTAAGACTCCTCTGAGAGTGAAGGAGTGCAGAGTCACTGGCCTGATAGAAGGACTAGAGTATGAGTTCAGGGTGATGGCCATGAACGTGGCCGGCCTGGGAAAAGTAAGCAGGGTCACTGAGGCTGTGGTTGCCCTGGATCCTATTGGTGAGTTTAGTGCTTTTGGAATATTTCTTCTCTAATTTGAAGACCTAATGTGTTGTTTTCCCTATGTTCTGACACATTTACTTTGTGTTCTGTTAGATCCTCCTGGCAAGCCTGAAGTAATTAATGTCACCAGGAGCACAGTCACTCTGTTTTGGACAGCTCCTAAATATGACGGTGGTCACAAGCTGACTGGCTACATGATGGAGAAGCTGGAGGCTGGAAGTAAAACCTGGATGAAGGCCAATCATGTCAACATCCAGGGCTGTGCCTTTACCATTACTGACCTGACGGAGGGATCTCAATATCAGTTCAGGATCAGGGCCAAAAATTCTGCTGGGGCTATCAGTGTTCCTTCAGAATCTACTGAGCTTCTGACCTGCAAGGATGAATATGGTAAGTATTATAAATATACTAATTTGGGTGGTTTAACAGTTAATACATTTGGCTGAATATAGGTCCTTGAAATGTTTTTATTTTTCTCATTCATTCATTTATGAGGTGTGTTAGATAATGATAACAACTTTTGTTCCATCATCTCTACAGAACCTCCAACAATCACTATTGACCCAGACATGAAGGACGGTGTAACAGTCAGGGCAGGAGACACCATTGTGGTCTCAGCCTCCAAGATTGTGGGTAAACCTCCACCCACCTCTGTCTGGTCAAAGGGAGGCCGTGAGTTCAAGACCTCTGATATTGTCACCATCACCAGCACTCCCACCTCCTCCACTTTGGCTATCAAGTATGCAAGTCGGAAGAATACAGGAGAGTACATCATTACTGCCAGCAACCCCTTCGGTATTAAGGAAGAACATGTAAAGGTGAAAGTCCTGGATGTGCCTGGACCTCCAGGCCCCATTGAAGCCAGTAATATTTCAGCTGAGAAGTGTACTCTGACCTGGCTTCCTCCAGAGGAGGACGGAGGCTCCTCTATTAAATCCTACATCCTTGAGAAGAGGGAGACCAGCCGCCTGCAGTGGACCAAGATGGCTGAAAACATCATGGACTGCAGATTTGTAGCCAGTAAACTGATCAAAGGCAACGAGTACATCTTTAGAGTGTTTGCAGTGAACCAGTATGGTACTGGAGACACAAGCCAGTCTGGTCCAGTCAAAATGGTTGACAGTTTCAGTAAGTTAATATGGTTTGTGTATGTGTTAAAAAAAAAAACTTTAAATAACCATAGTATCATAAAAATCCTTTATGAAGGATGATTTAATTAACAAAACTGCGTGAGCCTAAGAATTAAAACTCTAACTGACCAAAATGGTCTTTTCTTTCCTCAGGCCCACCAGGTCCACCCTCAACCCCAGAGATTGATAACGTGACCAGGAACGCTGTCACCATTTCATGGAAGAGACCAGCACAGGATGGTGGAAGTGACATCAGAGGATACTGTGTAGAGAGAAAAGAGAAGAGAGGAATGAGATGGGTGAGAGCCTGTAAGAGGACAGTTCCTGACCTGCGCTTTAAGGTGCAAGGCCTGAGCGAGGGAATTGAGTATGAGTTTAGAGTCACTGCTGAGAACAAGGCTGGATTTGGGGAGCCAAGTCAGCCATCACACCCTGTGATGACGAAGGATATTGTGTGTAAGTAAAATAAGACTACGCACCTAATCTGAATTCAGAAAAGTTATGTATGCAGAAAGGTCAAACATACACATCTAGTACCTTTGTAACCCACTCCTGTTTTTCTGGTTCATCAGATCCACCTGGTCCTCCATCCAACCCCAGAATTACAGAAACTACAAAAACCACAGCCACCTTTGCCTGGGGCCGACCACACTATGATGGTGGCCTTGAAGTAGATGGATACACTGTTGAATATAAAAAGGAGGGGCTTGATGACTGGGAGATTGCGACAGAGTACCCAGTGAAAGTTACTGAGTATGTTATTGGTAAACTTCAAAAAGGAGGCAAATACCAGTTCAGAGTCTTCGCAATAAACTCAGAGGGGGTTGGCGAGCCTGCAGAGGTTGAGAAAGTGACTGAACTGGTGGACCAGGAGACGGTGCCGGACTTTGAGCTGGATGCTGAACTCAGGAGAACCCTGGTGGTCAGGTGCCGTGCTTCGATTCGTCTTTTTGTTCCCATCAGAGGTCGTCCTGTTCCTGAAGTAACCTGGAGCAAAGATGATACCAACCTGAAACAACGTGCACATATAGACACCACAGAGTCCTACACTCTACTGGTTATTCCTGACTGCACCAGATATGATGCTGGAAAGTACAACCTCTGTCTGGAGAATGTTGCTGGAAAGAAGACTGGTTTTGTTAATGTGAAAGTTCTGGATACACCAGGACCACCAATTAACCTAAAACCTAGAGAGATCACTAAGAACAGCATCACCCTCCAGTGGGAAATCCCCATAATCGATGGTGGATCTAAGATTCACAACTACGTTGTTGAAAAGAGAGAGGCCACCAAGAAGGCCTACACAGTGCTGAGCACCACATGGCAGAAGTGTTCCTTCAAGATTCCAGACCTTGAGGAGGGAGCTTACTACTACTTCCGTGTAACTGCTGAGAATGACTTGGGCATAGGTGAGCCAGCTGAAACCCCTGAACCAATCAGGGTGTCCCAGGCCCCCTCTGCACCAGAGAACTTGTATGTCACAGATGTGACAGCTGATAGTGCCAGTCTTGCATGGACCAAGCCCCTGCATGATGGTGGTAGCTTGATCACCGGATACGTAATTGAGGCCCAGAAGAAGGACACTGACCAGTGGGTTCATATGACCACAATCAAGGCTCTGGATTACACCGTCCCAGATCTGATTTCAGGCGCAGAGTATACCTTCCGTATAATAGCTGTTAATGCATCAGGCAGGAGTGACCCCCGTGAGAGCAGGCCTGCCATCATCAAAGAGCAGACTTCTGCTCCTTCCTTTGATCTGCGTGGTGTCTACCAGAAGACAGTCATTGCCAAGGCAGGGGACCGGGTCAAGGTTGAGATTCCAGTGCTCGGCAAACCAAGGCCTGTGGTTTCCTGGAAGAAGGGAGACACAGTGCTAAAAGAGACACAAAGGATCAACACTGAAACCACAGCAACATCAACTATTCTCAACATCAATGAGATCAAGAGAACTGATGGAGTCGAGTATTCCATGACTGGAAAGAATATTCTGGGTACAGTGACTGAGGTTATCACAGTCGTAGTCCATGACATCCCAGGTCCTCCCACTGGTCCCATCAAACTGGAGGAGGTCTCATGTGATTATGTTCTCATGTCCTGGGAGGCACCAGAGAATGATGGAGGCGTTCCCATCAACAACTACATTGTGGAAATGCGTGAGACTACCGGTACTTCCTGGGTGGAGCTAGCAGCTACAGTAATTCGCACCACATTTAAGGCAGCCCGACTCAACACAGGAACCCAATATCAGTTCCGTGTCAAGGCCCAGAACAGATATGGCATTGGACCATCCATTATGTCCGAATCAGTGGTGGCTGCCTATCCATTTGATGTACCAGGCCAGCCAGGCATTCCTGTGGTTACATCGTTCAACAAGGATGCTATGACTCTGAGTTGGAATGAACCTTCCTCTGATGGAGGTAGTGCTATCCTGGGATATCATGTGGACAGAAAAGAGAAAAACAGCATTCTGTGGCAGAGGATCAATAAAGCTCTTGTTGTTGGAAATATCTTCAAATCATCAGGCCTTGTTGATGGAATTGCATATGAGCACCGTGTTATTGCTGAAAACATGGCTGGTCTCAGCAAACCAAGCAAACCTTCTGAGCTGTTGTATGCTCTGGACCCAGTCGATCCACCAGGCAGGCCTGTAGCACTTAATATCACCAGACACGAGGTGACAGTGTCATGGACCAAACCAGAGGGAGATGGTGGATTTTCCATCACTGGATACACAGTAGAGAGGAGAGAAATGCCCAATGGACGCTGGCTCAAGGCCAACTTCAACAACATCCTGGAAACAGTCTACACAGTCAGTGGTCTGATAGAAGATGCAACTTATGAATTCCGTGTGGTTGCTAGAAACTCAGCTGGTGCTGTAAGTGCGCCATCCCAGTCATCAGAGGCAATCACATGCAGAGATGACATTGAAGAGCCCAGGCTTGATGTTGATTCATCATATAGCAGCAATGTTGTTGTCATGGCCGGGGAGGTGTTCAAGCTGGAGGCCAATGTGACCGGCAGGCCAATCCCATCGCTGGTATGGACCAAGGAAGGAAAGGAGCTTGAGGATACAGCAAAGTTAGAAATAAAGACATCTGACTTCCACACGACTCTAACAAACAAAGACTCCCTGCGGAGGGATGGAGGTACTTTTACTCTGACCGCCAGCAATCCTGGTGGCTTTGCCAAGTTTGCATTCAATGTCAAGGTGCTTGACAGACCTGGACCACCAGACTCCCTCAGTGTTAGTGATGTCACAGCCGAGAAATGTGTCCTTAACTGGTTGCATCCAACACATGATGGTGGTGCCAAGATTGAGTACTTTATCATTCAGAGGCGTGAGACCAGCCGATTGGCATGGACAAATGTGGCCACAGACCTTCAGGCAAACAGGTTCAAGGTCACTAAACTTCTGAAGGGCAATGAGTACATCTTCAGAGTCATGGCTGTTAACAAGTATGGCGTGGGTGAACCTATTGAGTCTGAACCTGTCATCTGTGCCAACCCCTATGTCCCTAGTGACCCACCACAACAGCCTGAAGTCACCACCATCACCAAGGACTCTATGGTCGTCTGCTGGGAGCGCCCAGAACATGATGGAGGCAGCAGAATTAATACCTACATAATTGAGAGAAGGGATAAGACTGGCCTGCGCTGGGTGAAGTGCAACAAGAGGACTGTAACTGACCTGCGATTCAAGGTCTCTGGTCTCACAGTAGGACATGAGTATGAATTCAGAGTTTTTGCTGAGAACAATGCTGGTTTAAGCCAGCCTAGTCCTTCCAGTCCATTCTACAAGGCCGAAGACACCATTTTCCAGCCTGGACCTCCAGGGAACCCTAGAGTGCTGGACACAACCAAGTCCTCCATCACTCTTGCCTGGAACAAGCCTGTCTATGATGGTGGTTCTGAAATCACTGGATACATTGTAGAGACCTGTCTGCCTGATGAGGATGAATGGACAATACACACACCTAGGAAAGGATGGACAGCCACTTCTTTCACCATCACCAACCTGAAGGAAAACCAAGAGTACAAAATAAACATCTGTGCCACTAATTCTGAAGGAGTTGGAGAACCCGCTGCTGTTCCTGGAACTCCCAAGGCTGAAGACAGACTGCTTCCTCCAGAAATTGAACTTGGAGCAGAGCTGCGTAAGGTGGTCTGCATCAGAGCCTGTAGCACACTCAGACTCTTTGTCCCTATTAAGGGCAGACCAGCACCTGAAGTAAAATGGTCAAGAGAGCATGGAGAATCCCTGGACAAAGCTATCATTGAAAGCACTTCATCATTCACCAGTCTTCAGATAGAAAATGTTGATAGGTTTGATGGAGGTAAATACATGGTGACTATAGAGAATGCATCAGGGAGCAAGACCGCTTTTGTTAATGTCAGGGTGCTGGATACACCTGGAGCACCTCAGAATCTGATCATTCAAGGAGATCACAAGAGATTCAGTCTCCCTTGTTTGGGATGCACCTCTGATTGATGGTGGCTCCAGAGTCCGCAACTACATAGTAGAGAAGCGTGAGTCAACCAGAATGGCCTACTTCAACAGTCTGTGCCAGTTGCCATAAATCTAGTTGGAAAATCGGAGGCCTGGAGGAAGGAAAGCTGTACTCTTTCAGAGTCCTGGCTGAGAATGAATTCGGCATTGGTCTTCCAGTGGAGACTGTTGAACCAATTAAAGCATCAGAGAAGCCCCTACCACCTGGCAAAGTGTCACTTCTTGAAGTTACCAGCACTAATGTCACATTAACCTTGGGAAAAGCCTGACCATGATGGTGGTAGCAGAATTACAGGTTATATTGTTGAGATGCAAAGTAAAGGTAGTGAGAAATGGACCCAGGTCATGGTGGTCAAGACCAATGAGGCTCTTGTAACTGGCCTTACACAAGGAGAGGAGTACATGTTCCGTGTCTCAGCCACCAATGAAAAGGGAGTTAGTGACCCACGTTCTCTCAGTGTGCCTGTGGTGGCTAAAGATCTGGTCATCACACCAACCTTCAAACTTCTGTTTAGTGCATTCAGTGTGCTAGCAGGAGATGACCTCAAGATAGACGTACCATATACTGCTTGTCCCAAGGCTACAGCGACATGGTTCAAAGAAGGCGTTGCTCTCAAGGAGACAACCAGAGTTAATGCTGAAACCACAGACAAAAACCTTCTCCTGGTTATTAAGGAGGCTTGCAGAGATGACGTGGGCACATACACTATCAAACTGGTCAACACAGCCGGAGAAGCATCTACAGACATTAGTGTTCTTGTTTTAGATAAGCCTGGTCCTCCAACTGGCCCAATTAAGATGGATGAGGTCACTGCTGATAGTGTGGTCCTGTCCTGGAATCCACCAGAGTATGATGGTGGTTGCAGCATCAACAATTACATTGTTGAGAAAAGAGACACATCTACCACTAACTGGCAAATTGTGTCAGCTACAGTGGCCAGAACCACTATCAAGGCAGCCCGTCTGAAGACTGGATCTGAGTATCAGTTTAGGATTGCTGCAGAGAATAGATATGGCAAGTCCTCATGCCTGCTTTCTGAAACCATGATTGCTCAGTATCCATTTGAGGTTCCAAGCCAACCACGTTCTGTTGTGGTACAGTCAGCCACCAAAGAGAGCATGGTGGTTGTGTGGGAGAAACCCAGCAATGATGGTGGAAGCAAAATTCTTGGCTACCACTTAGAACTCAAAGAAAGAAACAGTATACTGTGGGTGAAACAGAACAAACAAATTATCCCAGAGACCAGATTCAAGGCTGTTGGCCTTGAGGAGGGTATTGAATATGAATTCAGAATCTATGCTGAGAACATTGTTGGCCTCAGTAAAGCCAGCAAACTGAGTGAAATGCAAGTAGCCAGAGATCCTTGTGAAAGACCGGGAAAACCAGAGGCTGTCATTGTTACAAGAAACAAGGTGACACTCAGATGGACCAAACCTGAGTATGATGGTGGCATCAAGATCACAGGCTATGTGGTGGAGAGGACGAAGGCAGGTGGTCGCTGGATGAAGGCCAGCTTCGCCAACATCATTGAAACTGAATTTGTTGTCACAGGCCTTACAGAAGATCAGATTTATGAGTTCCGTGTCATCGCTAGGAATGCAGCAGGTGTCTCTAGCCTGCCCTCTGACTCTACTGGACCCATAACTGCCAAGGATGAGGTGGATCCACCCAAGATTGACTTGGAAGCTAAATACGCTCAAGCTGTGGTGGTAAATGCTGGCGAGACATTCAGGCTTGAGGCTGGTATCCTTGGAAAACCTGTTCCCACAGTACACTGGATGAAAGAGGGCCAAGAGATTACTGAAGCAGCACGTGTAGAGCTAAAGAACACAGACTTTACAGCTTGTCTGATTGTTAAAGAAGCCATCCGTGTTGATGGAGGTCAGTACACTTTGCTGGTAAAGAATGTTGGAGGAGAGAAATCTGTCCCCATTAATGTCAAGGTCCTGGACAGACCAGGTCCACCTGAGGGTCCTATCTCCATCTATGGCGTCACCAATGAGAAATGCTCAATTTCCTGGAAATCTCCCTTGCAAGACGGAGGCAGTGATATTTCCCATTACATCGTTGAGAGGAGGGAAACCAGTCGACTGGTTTGGACTGTAGTTGAACCAAAAGTTCAGACACTGAGCCTGAAGATCACAAAACTTCTTCCAGGTAATGAGTACATCTTCAGGGTGATTCCAGTCAACAAGTATGGAGTTGGTGAGCCTCTGGAATCTGAGCCAATGATTGCCCGAAATCCATTTGTCACTCCCAGCCCACCAACAGAGACAGAAGTCTCTACAATCACTAAAGACTCCATGGTAGTGACCTGGGAGAGACCAGCTAATGATGGTGGCAGCTCCATCCAGGGATACGTTGTTGAGAAACGTGACAAGGATGGTGTGAGATGGACTAGGTGCAACAAGCGCACAGTGTGTGAGCTGCGCTTCAGAGTAACAGGGCTCCTAGAAAACCACAGCTATGAATTCAGAGTTGCTGCTGAGAATGCTGCAGGTGTTGGCACACCTAGTGCACCAACAGTATACTACAAGGCATTGGATCCTATCTTCAAAGCAGGCCCACCAAACAATCCCAAGGTGGTGGACACATCTAGGTCCACTGTTTCTTTGACATGGGGCAAACCCATCTATGATGGTGACTGTGAGATTCAGGCTTACATTGTGGAGGCCTGCGATACTGTATCTGATGAGTGGTTTATGTGCACTCCTCCCACTGGAATCACAGACACTAAGTTTACAGTGAAAAAGCTTCTGGAGAAGCATGAGTACAAATTCAGAGTATGTGCCATCAACAAAGTTGGTGTTGGTGAACATGCTGATTTTCCAGGAAAGATTGTTCTGGAAGAGAAGCTTGAAGCTCCTGATCTTGACCTGGATGCTGATATGAGAAAGATGATCAACATTAGAGCAGCAAGCACTCTCAGGCTGTTTGTTCCTGTGAGAGGTCGTCCAGCACCTGAGGTGAAATGGGGCAAGGCTGAGGGCGAGATTAAGGAGACTGCCCAGATTGACAATACAGGCAGCTATGCTTCACTTGTCATTGAGAATGTTGACCGATTTGACAGTGGCAAGTACACCCTGACAGCAGAGAATGCCAGTGGAGTGAAGTCAGTATTCATCAGTGTAAGAGTCCTGGACTCACCTAGTCCACCAACTAACTTCATAGTGAAAGAGATTACCAAGAGTTCCGTCACTCTTACATGGGAGCCTCCAGTTCTGGATGGTGGCTCAAAGATTAAGCATTATATTGTTGAGAAGCGTGAAAGCACCAGAAAAGTTTACTCTCCCATCACCACTTGCAACAGGATGTCATGGAAAGTTGAACCTCTTCCAGAGGGTGGAATCTTCTTCTTCAGAGTCTTGGCTGAGAATGAATATGGTGTGGGTCTCCCTGCTAAAACCTTAGAACCAATTAAGATATCTGAGAAACCTCAGCCACCTGGTAAAGTCAGTGTTCTTGACGTGACTTGCAGCTCTGTAACTCTCACCTGGGAGAAGCCTGTACACGATGGTGGCAGCAGGATCAGTCACTATGAAGTTGAACTGGCAACGAAGGACAGTGAAGCTTGGTCTGTGTGTGCTAGCGTGAAGGCAGTGGAAACTGTAGTGACAAACTTACTTAAGGGAGAGGAGTACCAGTTCAGAGTTGTTGCTGTCAATAGCAAGGGCAGAAGTGACCACAGACAGCTGGCCCAGTCAGTTGTAGCAAAGGACCTGGTGATTGAGCCTGCTCTTAGACCCAAAGTAAGCACCTACAGTGTCCAAGTGGGCTATGACCTCAAGATTGAGGTTCCATTTGCTGGTCATCCAAAGCCAACTATCACTTGGACCAAGGACGGAGCTGCCCTTAAGCAGACCACCAGAGTCAATGTTACTGAGTCAGCACACCACACCACTCTCACTATAAAGGACTGCCACCAGAGAGGATGGAGGCATGTACAGCATCAATATTGCCAATACCCTGGGTTCCAAGGATGCTACTATTGAGGTGATCACCCTGGACAAACCAGGCCCACCAACAGGCCCTGTTAAGGTGGAAGACATCAGTGCTGATAGTATGACACTCAGCTGGGAACCTCCTACATATACAGGTGGCTGCCCAATTTCCAACTATGTGGTGGAGAAGAGAGACACAACCACAACCAACTGGGCGGTCGTTTCTGCCACTGTAGCCAGAACCACGCTGAAAGTGGGAAATCTGAAGACAGGTGCAGAATACCAGTTCAGAATCTATGCTGAGAATAGATATGGAAAGAGTTATGCAATTGATTCAGCACCTGTTGTGGCACAGTATCCATTCCAGGAGCCTGGTCCACCAGGAACACCATTTGTGTCTTCATACACTAAAGATTATATGGTGGTTGAGTGGCACAGACCCCCATCTGATGGAGGCAGTTCCATCTTGGGCTATCACCTGGAGAGGAAAGAAAAGAACAGCATCCTCTGGACTAAGATCAACAAAATGCTCATCCAAGACTGCAGGTTCAAATCTACTCCTCTTGAGGAAGGCATTGAGTATGAGTACAGAGTCTATGCTGAGAATATTGTTGGCATTGGAAAATGCAGCAAAGTCTCAGAAGTTTATGTAGCCCGTGACCCATGTGATCCTCCAGGCTGTCCTGAGGCTTTGATTGTGACCAGGCACTCTGTGAAGCTGAGGTGGACTCCTCCACAGTACGATGGAGGAAGCTTAGTTACTGGCTATGTAGTTGAGAAACGTGACCTCCCTGAAGGAAAGTGGATGAAGGCAAGCTTTGCAAATGTCATTGAACATGAATTCACAGTTACTGGCCTGACAGAAGACAATAAATATGACTTCAGAGTAATTGCAAGAAATGCAGCTGGTGCTGTCAGCAAACCCTCTGAGAGCACTGGATCTATCACAGCCAAGGATGAAGTTGAACCACCTAAGTGTGAAACGGATCCTATGTACAACCAAACCCTTGTTATCAGTGCAGGGGAGACTTTCAGTCTGGAGGCCAGTGTAGAAGGAAAGCCAATCCCCACAGCTCAGTGGTTCAGAGGAAATGTTGAGGTTGAAAACTCAGCAAGAGCTGAGATCAAAAACACAGATTTCAAGGCTTTGCTTGTTGTGAAGGATGCCATCAGAGTGGATGGAGGACAGTACACACTGGTTCTGACTAATGTGGCTGGAAGTAAATCTGTCCCATTCAGTGTAAAAGTCCTGGACAGACCAGGACCCTCAGAGGGACCCCTTACTGTCAGCAACGTCACTGAAGAGAAGTGCTCACTTTCATGGCTACCACCCAGGCACGACGGAGGAGCTAGCATTTCTCACTACGTTATTCAGAAGAGAGAAACAAGCCGCCTGGCATGGACTGTAGTCTCTGGTGACTGTGGAGCTACTATGTTCAAGGTTACCAAACTGTTGAAGGGCAATGAGTACATCTTCAGAGTCATGGCTGTCAACAAATATGGTGTGGGTGAGCCTCTTGAATCAGTGCCAGTTATCATGAGAAATCCATTTGTTCCTCCTGGCGCACCCCAGGAGCTTGAAATCACTAACATTACCAGAGATTCAATGACTGTCTGCTGGAACCGCCCTGAGACCACTGGAGGCAGTGAGATTGTTGGTTACATTGTTGAGAAGAGAGACAGAGCTGGAATAAGGTGGACCAAGTGCAACAAACGCAGAGTGACAGACTTGCGTTTCAGAGCAACAGGACTGACTGAGGACCATGAATATGAATTCAGGGTATCTGCTGAGAATAATGCTGGCGTCGGTCAGCCAAGCCCAGCTACACCCTACCTGAAAGCCTGTGACCCCACCTTTGAACCCGGCTGTCCCACCAATGCTCATGTGGTTGACACAACTAAAGACTCAGTTAGTCTGGCTTGGCATAGGCCCATCTATGATGGTGGTTGTGAAATTCAAGGATACACTGTGGAAATTACCAAGGCTGATGAGGAGGAGTGGGCCATATGCACTCCACCCTCTGGAGTTAATGCTACCAAGTTTACCATCACAAAGTTGATAGAGCACCAAGGAATACAAGGTACGCATATGTGCCATGAATAAGCTGGGTGTTGGTGAGCCCACTGAGATCCAAGGTGTTGTGAAACCTATGGATAAGATTGATCCTCCAGAAGTGATTCTGGATTCAGAGCTTAGGAAGGGAATAGTCGTCCGCGCAGGAGGCTCAATGAGAATCTGCATTCCATTCAAGGGACGTCCTACTCCTGAGATCAGCTGGGCAAAGGAGGATGGAGAACTGCCCAGTAAAGTTCAGATAGAGACAGGTGAAGATTATACACAGCTCTCCGTTGATATCTGTGACAAATACGATGCTGGAAAGTACATCCTCAACTTGGTAAACAGTGCTGGCACCAAATCAGCATTTGTCTCTGTTAAAGTTCTTGACACCCCAGGGGCCCCACTGAATCTAGCAGTAAAAGACATTAAGAGGGAAAGTGTCACTCTGACCTGGGAGCCTCCATCTATTGATGGTGGTTCAAGAATCAAGAATTACCTGGTTGAAAAGCGTGAATCCACAAGGAAGGTTTACTCTAATGTGGACAACAAATGTACAAAGACAAGCTACCGAATTACTGGCCTCACTGAGGGGACCATCTACTACTTCAGAGTCTTAGCAGAGAATGAGTTTGGTGTAGGACAAGCTGCTGAGACAGTTGACTCAGTTAAGACCTCTGAGCCTCCTCTCCCTGTGGGTAAGGTCACTTTGACTGAAGTGACCAAAACAACTGCTTCACTCTCCTGGGAGAAGCCAGTCCATGATGGAGGCAGCAGGATCAGTGGCTACTACATCGAGATGCAGCCTGTGGGCTCAGAGGAATGGGTGGTGGCCACCACAACCAAAACTTGTGAGGGCACCGTCACAGGCCTCAGCTCAGGACATGAGTACCTCTTTAGAGTGTCAGCTTTCAATGACAAGGGCAAGAGTGATCCCAGGGCTCTGGCTGCACCAGTCACTGCCAAGGATCTTACTATTGGACCCAGTTTCAAGATAAGATATAATACTTACAGTTTACAACATGGTGAGGATCTGAAGATTGAGATTCCAGTGATCGGACGCCCTATTCCCAAAGTTGAATGGAAGAAGGACGGTCAAGCTCTTAAGGAGACAACCAGACTTAATGTATCCGGTACACCATCATCTACTAAGCTGTGTATCAAGGAAGCAAATAAAGAAGACTCTGGTAAATACACTTTAACAGCCACCAGCAGTATCGGAACAGCTACAGAGGAGATTACCATTATTATTCTTGATAAGCCTGGGCCACCCACAGGCCCTGTAAAGATTGAGGAGGTGAGCTCCAATTTCGTCACTCTGTCCTGGGAGCCACCAGAGTATACTGGAGGCTGTCAGATTAATAACTATATTGTGGAAAAGAGGGACACCACTTCAACAGCATGGCAGATTGTGTCTGCTACAATTGCTAGGACAACCATCAAAGTCACCAATTTAAAGACTGGAGTTGAATATCAATTCAGAGTTTCTTCTGAGAATAGATATGGAAAGAGTTCTGCAATTGTCTCTCCAAATGTTATTGCTCAGTATCCATTCACTGAGCCTGCTGCGCCAGGAACACCAATTGTTTCAGCTGCAACCAAGGATAACATGGTAGTTGAATGGAAAGTTCCCACCAACAATGGAGGCAGTCCCATCATAGGCTATCACCTTGAGAGGAAGGAGAAAAACAGCCTGTTGTGGACTAAACTGAATAAGCTTCTAATCCCAGAGACACGTTTCAAGACTACAGAGCTGGAAGAGGGCATTGAGTATGAATTCAGAGTTTATGCTGAGAACATTGCTGGCCTCAGTCCAGCTAGTAAGGTCTCTGAGAGCACAGTAGCCAGGGATCCCTGTGACCCACCAGGCCCTCCTGAGGCTATCGAAATCACTAGAAACCATGTCACGCTGCAATGGACCAGGCCCCAGTATGATGGAGGCAGTGCCATTACTGGCTATGTAATTGAGAGGAAGAAGCATCCAGATACCCGCTGGATGAAGGCCACCTTCACCAACATCATTGATACCCAGTTCACACTGGCTGGTCTGACAGAGGACTGCATTTATGAATTCAGAGTCATTGCTAGAAATGCTGCTGGCATTTTGAGCCGTCCTTCTCAGGGCACAGGAGAAATTACTGCCAAAGATGAAATTGAGGCTCCCGAAGCCACCTTGGATTCTAAATTCAAAGATCTTACTGTTGTTAATGCTGGTGAGACATTTGTCATTGATGCAGACTACACTGGCAAACCACTGCCAGAGGTTATTTGGTTAAAGGAAGGAAAGGAGATTGACAAAGCCACACCAAGGATGGAGATCAAGACCACACTCACACGTACCATCCTGACAGTCAAGGATTGCATCAGAGTGGATGGTGGCCACTTTGTTCTCAAACTTGTCAATGTGGGAGGAGTTAAGATGATCCCAGTTAATGTTAAAGTTTTAGATAGACCCGGTCCTCCAGATGGCCCACTAGAAGTTAAGGGGGTCACAGCAGAGAAATGTTATCTACACTGGAACCATCCTTCACATGATGGTGGAGCTAGCATCTCTCATTACATCATTGAGAAGAGAGAGACCAGCCGCTTGTCATGGACTGTGGTTGAGCCGAAGATCCAGGCCATCAGCTACAAAATCACAAAACTGTTGCCTGGCAATGAATATATCTTCAGAGTCACTGCTGTGAATAAATACGGTGTTGGTGAGCCTTTGGAATCTGAGCCCGTTATTGCTCGTAACCCTTTCACCACTCCCAGTGCCCCCTCTGCCCTGGAGGCTAGTGCTATCACAAGGGACTCCATGGTGCTTACCTGGGAGAGACCAGAGAACAATGGAGGAGCTGAGATTGAAGGATATATCCTTGAAAAACGTGATAAGGATGGTATCAGATGGTCTAAGTGCAACAAGAAGAGACTGAGTGACCTGAGATTCAGATGCACGGGTCTCACAGAAGGCCATTCTTATGAATTCAGGGTCTCAGCAGAAAATGCTGCCGGTGTAGGAAAGCCTAGTGCACCAACTCCATACATCAAGGCCTGTGATGCCATTTATCCACCAGGACCTCCAAGTAACCCCAAAGTCACAGACCATTCAAGCACTACAGTCTCTTTGTCATGGACCAGACCTATCTATGATGGTGGAGCACAGATCAGTGGATATGTTGTTGAAATGAAGGAGGCAGCAGATGATGAATGGATCACCTGCACACCATATACTGGTGTCCAGGTCACTCACTACACTGTAAAGAAACTGAAGGAGAATGCAGAATATAACTTCCGCATCTGTGCTGTTAACTGTGAGGGAGTAGGAGAGCATGTTGATTTGCCTGGGTCCGTGGTTGCTGCAGAAAAGCTGGAGGCCCCTGAAATTGAACTAGATGCTGACCTGAGGAAGATGGTCAATGTTCGTGCCACTGCCACCTTGCGTCTGTTTGTGACAATCAGAGGAAAGCCAGAGCCTGAGGTCAAATGGTCAAAGGCTGATGGCACTCTGAATGAGCGTGCTCAGATTGAAGTCACAAGCTCTTACACAATGCTGGTGATTGAGAATGTTGACAGATTTGACACTGGTAAATATGTGCTGACCCTTGAGAATCTCAGTGGCTCTAAGTCAGCCTTCATCAATGTCAGAGTTCTGGACTCCCCAAGCGCTCCTACCAACCTTGTGGTTAAGGATGTGAAAAGAAATTCTGTTTCTCTCTCCTGGGAACCTCCTCTAATTGATGGTGGGGCAAAGATATCACACTATATTGTGGAGAAGAGAGAGCAGAAGAGGATGGCTTTCACCAGTGTGTGCACCAACTGTGTGAGGAACTCGTACATTATTTCTGACCTGCAGGAGGGAGGCCGATATTACTTCCGTGTGTTGGCTGTGAATGAACTGGGAGTAGGTTTGCCTGCCTCCACAGATCAAGTCAAGGTGTCTGAGGCTCCTTTGCCTCCTGGTAAGGTTGTCCTGGTTGACGTGTCTCGCCATACTGTCACCCTTTCCTGGGAGAAACCAGATTATGATGGAGGCAGCAAAATTACAAATTATATTGTTGAAATGCAGCCCAAAGGAGATGACAAATGGACTGTATGCAGTGAAGTCAAAGCATTGGAAGCTACAGTTGATGGACTCACAACTGGAGAGGAATATGCCTTCAGGGTGATTGCTATTAATGATAAGGGTAAGAGTGACGCCAAGCCTCTGGCTGCCCCTGTAGTGGTGAAGGACATCACAGTGGCTCCCATTATCAACCTGTTGTTCAACACATACAGTGTAAAAGCAGGGGATGACTTGAAGATTGATGTTCCCATCAAAGGCAGACCTCAGCCTGAGGTGTCCTGGAAGAAGGATGGCCATTCACTTAAGCAGACAACTAGGGTCAATGTTCTTACTTCCAAGACATCATCCAAGATTCTAATCAAGGATGCAACCAAGGAGGATGCTGGAAAGTATGAGATTACCCTGACTAACTCAGTTGGCACTAAGACTGCTGACATCTCTGTTATAATCTTGGACAAACCTGGCCCACCCAGCAACATTAAGTTGGATGAGGTGAGTGCTGACTTCATCTCTCTATCTTGGGATGCTCCAACCTATACCGGTGGATGCCAGATCAACAACTATGTGGTGGAAAAGAGAGACACTACAACAACTACATGGCAGATTGTCTCGGCCACAGTAGCCAGGACATCAATTAAGGTGTCTCATCTTAATCAGGGAACAGAGTACCAGTTCCGTATTTCTGCTGAAAACCGTTATGGCAAGAGTCATGCCATTGACTCTGCTCCTGTTGTTGCTCAGTATCCCTTCGAACCTCCAGGTCCTCCAACCAACGTACATGTTTCCCATGCCACCAAATATGGCATGCTTGTGGTATGGGGCAGACCTGCCAGTGATGGTGGAAGTCCTGTTATTGGTTATCACATTGAATGCAAAGAACATAGCAGCATCCTGTGGACCAAGGTTAACAGAGGTCTCCTGGCTGAGA
The DNA here is from genome assembly GCA_014281875.1 of Nibea albiflora. Classification (NCBI taxonomy): domain Eukaryota; kingdom Metazoa; phylum Chordata; class Actinopteri; family Sciaenidae; genus Nibea; species Nibea albiflora. The sequence goes on along the minus strand of CM024796.1, from coordinate 130,473 downwards.
ACCAGTTTAAGATGACCGGCATTGAAGAAGGTTTGCTGTATCAGTTCAGAGTCTATGCTGAGAATATTGCTGGCATTGGTCCATGCTCCAAGGCCAGTGATGCCGTGGCAGCCAGGGATCCATGTGAATCTCCACGTAACCTCAGAGTCACCAACATTACCAGGACCTCAGTGTCTCTCTTCTGGGACAAGCCAGAGTATGATGGTGGAGTGAAGATTACTGGATACATTGTTGAGCGTAAAGAACTTCCTAATGGCCGCTGGCTGAAATGTAATTTCACCAATCTGCAAGACACTTACTTTGATGTCACAGGCCTCACTGAAGATGTCCAATATGACTTCCATGTTATTGCTAGGAATTCTGCTGAGCTGTTGAGTGCTCCTTCAGAGAACACTGGTCCTGTCACGGTCAAGGATGATGTGGACCCTCCCACTATTATTCTGGATGACAAGTTCAGACAGCTGGTTGTCATTAAGGCTGGAGAGATCATTAGAATTGATGCTGAAATTACAGGCCGTCCACTACCAGTTGTTTCATGGTCTAAGGATGGGAAGGAAATTGAGGCAAAGGCCAGGTATGAAATCACATCCACCAATTTCACAACAACACTGATTGTCAGAGACGTTATCAGAAGGGACTCTGGCCAGTATGTCCTGACCCTGCATAATGTCGCAGGAACCAGGTCTGTGGCTGTCAACTGTAAGGTTCTGGATAGACCTGGACCTGCCTCAGGTCCTTTGGCAGTCTCTGGCCTCACAGCAGAGAAATGCACCATAGCATGGGGACCCCCTCAGGAGAATGGTGGTGCTGAAATCATGCATTACATTGTCGAGAAACGTGAGACCAGTCGCCTTGCCTGGACTCTTGTCTATGGTGACATGAAGGCAACCACTTGTAAAGTGACCAAGCTACTCAAAGGGAATGAGTACATCTTCAGAGTCAGGGGAGTCAACAAATATGGGGATGGTGAGCCCCTGGAGAGTGAGCCAACAAAGGCCATGGATCCATTCACTGTGCCTGCAGCTCCAACTAATGTCCAGGTCACTTCAGTTACTAGTGAGGCAATGACAATCTGTTGGGAAAGGCCAGTGTCTGATGGTGGCAGCAGTATTTCTGGCTATGTCATTGAAAAGCGAGAGAAGACTGGCCTTCGCTGGTGTCGTGTCAACAAGAAACCTGTTTATGACCTCAGAGTCAAAGCCTCACACCTTCGTGACGGCTGTGAGTATGAGTACAGAGTTTTTGCAGAAAACTCTGCTGGCCTCAGTGCTCCCAGTGTCCCTTGCCCACTCACCAAGGCTGAAGACCCACAGTTCTTGCCCTCACCTCCTGCTAAGCCTAAGATCATTGACTCTACGAAGACTACAGTCACCCTGACATGGAACAAGCCACTGTTTGATGGTGGAGCACCTGTGACTGGTTATAGAGTAGAATACAGGAATACTTTGGATGATGAATGGATTGTTGGAGTCCAGAACACCAAGAACACAGAGTTTACAGTGGTAAAATTGACACCTGGTGCTGAATATGTGTTTGTTGTGAAGTCCATTAACAAGATTGGAGTGAGTGAACCCAGTCCTGAGTCAGACAAACAGCTTGCCAGAGAAAGAGAGGAGGAACCAGTCTTTGACATCAGCAATGAGATGAGGAAGACTCTTATTGTGAAAGATGGTAGCTCATTCACAATGACAGTGCCCTTCAGAGGAAAACCCATCCCCACTGTTACATGGACTAAACCTGATGTTGACCTTAGAGTTCGTGCTGCCATTGACACCACAGACACATTCACCTCCATCACCTTAGAGAAAGCAACTCGCAGCGACTCCGGCAAATACACTATCACCTTGTCCAGTGTTGCTGGAACTTCCTCTTTGACACTCAATGTCAGAGTCCTGGACTCCCCTGGAGCTCCTGCCAATGTAGAGGTCAAAGACGTGACCAAGACCTCTGCTACTGTAACCTGGGACACTCCTGACAATGAGGGAGGAGGACCAGTCAAGAACTATCTTATTGATTTCCGTGAGGCCAGCAAGAAAGGTTGGACCAGGTTGACTGACACATGCCACAGACTGACATACAAGGTGACAGACCTGCAGGAGGGAGGAGTCTATTACTTCAGAGTGACAGGCGAGAATGAATATGGTGTTGGTGTTTCTGCTGAGACCAAAGAAGGAACCAAGATCACAGGTATTGAATTTTGATCTGAAACACTACTGATTTATTGTAAATACAACAGATAATATGTGATTATTTCAATACATTACACTGTTCTTTCTCCAGAAAAACCAAGCCCACCACCGAAGCTGGGTGCAACTGATGTAACCAAGGAGAGTGTGACCCTAGCCTGGGCTAAACCAGAACAAGATGGAGGCAGCCGAATTACAGGCTACCTGGTGGAAGCTATGGAGAAAGGCCAGGAGAAGTGGGTTAAGTGTGGTGTAACTAAATTCATCCACTTTACAGTGTCTGGACTGAGGGAGAATGCTGAGTACTTCTTCAGAGTCAGAGCTGAGAACCATGCTGGATTTAGTGATGTTAAGGAAATGCTCACTCCTGTAGTCCTCAAAGACCAAGTTGGTAAGTTACAGACTCATTAGACTTATTACATTTCATGACCATATTCATTATTTATTTTTGTATATAATCAGGAGACTCAGTGAAATTACACATTCTATAACTCTCTTACTTTTTTACCCTAGAATCTCCCGAGATCAACATGAAGGACTTCCCCCACAACATAGTGTATGTTAGAGCCGGCTCCACCCTCAAGTGTGAGATCCCACTGTCTGGCCGTCCTTTGCCTAAAGTCAGCCTGTCCAAGGATAATGTACTGCTCAAATCAACTATGAGGTTCAACTCTGAAGTCACCCCTGACAGCATCAAGATCACTTTACGCGAGAGCATTGCTGGAGACTCAGGACGCTATGATATCATTGCCTCTAACTCCAGTGGAACAGCTAAGTCTTTCGTAAACATTGTGGTTCTGGACCGCCCCAGTGCCCCACTAGGACCTGTGGAGTTCTTTGATGTCACAGAAGACAGCGTAAGTCTGAAGTGGCTCCCACCAGCATATGATGGTGGCAGCTCCATCACCAACTACATCATTCAGAAGAGAGAAACAACAACCGCCAACTGGATGGATGTCTCTTCTGCTGTGGCCCGCTGCACCATGAAGATCATGAAGCTCACCACTGGTCTGGAGTACCAGTTCAGAATCAGGGCTGAGAACAGATATGGCATCAGCGAGCACATTGACTCACCAACTGTCTCTGTCAACCTTCCTTACAGTAAGCGGCCTTTGTTTTGTTTACCTAATTTATTTTCACATTTATTATTTATTCTATCTAAGTTTTTCACAGTGAACATGTTTGAATGAACACCTTTCAACTCTTACAATTACAGCAATTCCTGATGCTCCATCGACTCCAGAGATTACTGGTGTAACCAGGGAGACCATTACTGTTGCCTGGAAAGAGCCCAAGTCAGATGGTGGCAGTCATGTGTTTGGTTACCATCTCCAGATGAAAGACAAGAATAGCATCCTTTGGCAGAGAGTCAACAAAATGGTGATCCGTGCTACACACTACAAAGTCACCAACATCAACGCTGGACTTATTTATGAGTTCAAGGTGGCAGCAGAGAATGCTGCTGGAATCAGTGCCTTCAGTAAAGTTTCTGATGCAGTGTTGGCTATTGATGCCTGTGGTGAGTGTAATATCAAAAACAATGTACTAAGAAAGTGTGTCAAGAAAATTGGATTTTACTTCTTAGCAACTGTTACTTACTGTAACTTAGGTGTCTAATGAATTCTCACTGTGTTCCTGCAGAGCCACCCATCAACTTGCGCATCAATGACATCACCAAGAACTCCATTAGCCTAGTCTGGCAGAAGCCCAACTATGATGGTGGATCCCCAGTCACTGGATACATGATTGAGAAGAGAGAGGGTGTTAATCCCAGGTGGTCTAAGGCCAACCTCACTAATATCACAGATACCCGCTTCACTGTGACTGGCCTTACCCAGGATGAAGCCTATGAGTTTAGAGTCATGGCCAAGAATGCCGTTGGGTCAGTGAGCAACCCATCCATAACCGCTGGACCAGCCACATGCGTTGACACCTACGGTAGGTCTCTCCCGTATTTTTGAGGTTTTTATTTAATTTTATTAATTGATTTTATTATTTTTTTACATGATAACTCACAAAATGAACACATTAGATGCTGACTCTGGCCTTTTCTCTAGCGCTAATGTTTTTGTGAAACTTGATATCATATTTGTTGTTTGAACATACATAGCTGATAACTCAATGTCACATGTTCTATCATTTGTGATGATCCATCAGATTTAGCACTCACATGCCCATTTTTGGTTTATCCTCCAGGTGCCCCAGAGATTGAAATACCTCAGGAGTATCTCAGCGAGGTCAAGTACATGGCTGAGTCTAATGTGGAGCTCAAGTTTAATATCACAGCCAAACCTGCTCCTACTATTGAGTGGTTTAAAGATGGCAGAGAGCTTAAGCCCTCCGCCCAGCTCTCTTTCAAACACACATTTGAATCCACCAGTTTGTTCCTGAGGGATACAACTCGTCTGAACTCTGGAAACTATGAGGTCAAGGTGAAGAACTCTTTGGGATCTGCATCTGGCATTGTCAGGCTGCTCATTCAAGGTATTAAGATATTATTTCAAGACTATTTATGACAGTAATGATGTGCTGCATTAATCCTGTGTTATATACAGTATAGGATCTGACATGTGTCCCTCCCCCATCCAGACAAGCCAGGCCCCCCTGATGGAGAGATTCAGTTTAAGAAGGTGACAGCTGACAACATCACTATTATGTGGTCCCCACCTGCTGATGAGGGTGGTGCTATGGTGACTCATTACATTGTGGAAAAGAGGGAGACCAGCAGGGTCATGTGGTCTATTGTCTCAGAGAAACTGGTAGACTGCATTGTTAATGTGCCCAGACTCATTCCGGGCAATGAGTACATCTTCAGAATCCGTGGAGTCAACAAGTATGGCATTGGAGAGCCATTGGAATCTCAGCCTATAATTGCCAAGAATGCATTTGGTAAGCAAACTGAATAATCTCACCATCATTCATCACAGCTGCTGTGCAAAAAAGAGTTGATTATTAGCTTGGAAAGCATTGACATATTGTTTATGCACACAGGATTAGAATCACTGAATGAATATAGAAATATAGCACTTTTTGTTTTATCTAACCTGATCATTTTGATTTCATATAGTTCCTCCTAGCGAGCCATCCAAGCCTAAAGTGAGTATGATCACCAAGTCCACCATGACAGTGACCTGGGAAAGACCAGCGTTGGATGGAGGCAGTGACATTGATGGCTACTACCTGGAGAAGAGGGAGAAGAAGAGTTTGCAATGGTTCAAGGTTTGTTTTACTGTTTCTTTTATCTTTAATTTGAGAGTAAGAGTAAACCAGGCAAAACCAATAACTGGCATTTTCAAGCACCATTATTTCTTTTTTTTTTGTCCAGGTTGTGAAGGGCACCATCAGAGACACCAGGCAGAAAGTCGCCAGCCTGGTGGAGAACAATGAGTATCAGTACAGAGTTTGTGCTATCAACAAGGCTGGAGCAGGAAATTACTCTGAGGCTTCTGACCTATACAAGGCCTACGACCCCATTGGTATACTTACAATTTGCTCTTTGTGGTATTCCTATGCCAGCATTTTAGGGATTTCTTTGGAATATTTTTACTGTTATGTCTTCACATGGAAACCCTGACAAATACCTCTTTGTCTTCTCCAGATTTGCCTGGTGAGCCATCCAAGCTGCGTGTGGTTGACTCCACAAAGACTTCCATCACCCTTGGCTGGGAGAAGCCTGTTTATGATGGTGGCAGTGAAATCACACACTACATGTTGGACCAGATGACCCCAGAGGACAAAGAATGGGTGACTATAAACCCACAGGTCAAGGCCTGCGAGTATGTGGTGTCCCACCTGAAACCTGGAAACTACTACTACTTCAGAGTCTCTGCTGTCAACTGCAAGGGCAAAGGAGAAGACATCAAAATGTACCAGCCTGTGCAAGCTAAAGATATCTTGGGTTTGTATACATATATGCCCCTTTGTGGTATCAACACTGTATATGATAACATATTGATAATAAGCATGATAAGCGTTCATTAAAAGATTAAAAAAGCAACTTTCTAGAATTTCTATGACTATCAAGTCTTTGTCATTTAATGTTACACTGACAAATCTTTTGATGGCTTGTTAGATTATTTATTTTATTCCTGGTCTTTTCCCTTTTTCACTTCTCTCCAACAGAGGAGGCAGATTTGGACCTGGACGTTCCCATGACAACTCAGTACACAGCCAAGGCTGGCCGTGATCTGGTAGTGTTCATCCCCCTGAAGGGACGCCCAGCACCAAATGTCACATGGCGTCGTGGCGACCGCAACATGGCTGGTGACAACCGCTACACTATTAACAGCACTGAGCGAGCCACAACACTTCTCATCCCCAAGATCACCCGTGATGACTGCGGCAAGTACTTGCTGGAGATTGAGAATGGCGTAGGAGAACCAAAGATAATTACAATTTCCCTTAAAGTTCTGGACAGTCCTTCCACCTGCCAGAAACTGATGATCAAGAACGTGACAAGAGGAAAACTCACACTCAGCTGGGAGGCTCCTCTCATTGATGGTGGTTCCCCTGTCACTAATTACATTGTCGAGAAGAAGGCCTCCACCATGAAGGCATACCAAGTGATCACCAATGAGTGTCCAAACACATCTTACAAGGTGTCTGGATTGGAGGAGGATATCGCTTACTTTTTCCGTGTGTCAGCTGAAAACGAGTATGGTGTGGGCGACACTTGTGAGACCACTGTGCCTGTTAGACCCACAGAAACTCCAGGAGCTGTTAAAGACCTGATGATGTTGGACTCCACAAAGACCTCTGTTACCTTACAGTGGACAAGACCTGACCATGATGGTGGCAGCCACATCACTGAATACATAATTGAGAAGAGAAGCAAGGAAGATCCCAACTGGACTTTTGGTGCCTCATGCAAGCGCTTAAGCTGTGAGGTGAAAGAACTCAAAGAGAATGCTGTCATGGACTTCAGAGTGTTTGCCAAGAATGAGAAGGGGAACAGTGACTACTCTCAGATTGGTCCAATCACAGTGGTGGACTTCCATATTCCACCTGAGGCCAAGCTTAATGACTACCCCAATGGAGAGCTTGCCGTTCGTATTGGTCAGAACATCCACATCGAGCTGCCGTTCAAGGGCAAACCAAAACCTGCAATCAGTTGGCTGAAGGATAACTTGCCTCTGAAGGAAAGTGAGAAGGTTCGCTTCAGGACCACTGACAACAAGACTTCAGTCACAGTCAGAGGAGCCAAGAAGGAGCATGCTGGCCAGTACACTTTGGTTCTAGACAACAGAGTTGTCAAGAACTACTTTGACATCAATGTTATCACTCTGGGACCTCCCACAGCACCTGTTGGTCCCATCCGCTTTGATGAAATTAAAGCCCAAAGTATCATCATCTCCTGGGATGAGCCAAAGGAAGATGGAGGTGGTGAGATCACCTGCTACAGCGTGGAGAAACGTGAAACCTCCCAGGCCAACTGGAAGATGGTCTGCTCCAGCGTTGTCAGGACCACCTTCAAGATTCCCAACCTGGTCAAGGGAACTCACTACCAGTTCAGAGTCCGTGCTGAGAATAAATACGGAGTCAGTGAACCACTCTGCTCCTCTGAAATTGTTGCCCAGCACCAGTACAAACCTCCAGGCCCTCCAGGAAAGCCAGTGGCCTATAACGTCACCAGTGACGGTATGACCATCAGGTGGGAGGCCCCTGGCTTTGATGGAGGATCCCCGATTTTGGGCTACCATGTTGAGAAGAAGGACAGGAACAGCCTCATGTGGCAGAAGGTGAACTCCACTATCATTTCCAACAAAGAGTACAGGATCATTGGTCTTATTGAGGGCCTGGAGTACTCCTACAGAGTCTACGCTGAGAACAACGCTGGACTCAGTCCTGTTAGTGAACAAAGCAAACATGCCCTTGCTATCTCCCCTGTTGGTAAGTGCAATAGCTTTATCCTTTTTATACAGTGCAGAAATAGATCAAAGATTGGAAGCAACCTGCAAGCTATTTTGATCAAGATTCGGTTTATTTCTTTCTTCTACAATCAAACACCTTAAATTGTTCCTTTTTCTTCTCAATCAGATCCACCTGGCACGCCAGTTTGTATCGATGTGACTAGAGACTCCGTCACCCTGCAGTGGGAGATCCCCAAAAAGGATGGTGGAAGCAAAATTGTGGCCTACAGTGTGGAGAGGCGCCAGGGTAGAGGCAAATGGCTGCGGTGCAACTTCATTGATATCAGCGAGACCCAGTTCACAGTGACTGGCTTGTCCGCCGGAGACAGATTTGAGTTCAGAGTGATTGCCAGGAATGCTGTTGGCACAGTCAGTCCACCATCTAACTCATCTGGATACATTATGACCATGGATGAGAGCAGTAAGTAATTTCAAATGACTGAAATGTATAGATAAATTATTATGAACAAATAATAGGTTTCTTTGATTGTCCTGATTCTTCATTTGGTTAATCTTGCATCTTTCCATCCCCAGTTGCTCCTGAGATTGAGTGGTCTCCTGACCAGGTTCTCACCCTGAGGGCCGGAGAAAATGTTAAGCTTGCTTGCAGCATCACTGGACGTCCTGTTCCCCAGGTTATCTGGTATAAGGATGGCAAAGAGATTGACAAGAGGATCATGATAGACATTGAGATTACCACTGGAATAGGCACGAGCAGTCTTTTTATCCGTGATGCTGATAGGAAACACCGTGGCATCTACACTGTAGAGGCCAAGAACAGCTCCGGTACCAAGAAGGCTGATGTCAATGTCAGAGTACAAGGTTGGTAAACGTTGACAATTTTGTTTCAATTTTTTCTTATGATGTAGAATATGAACATTCTAACTTGTTTCCATTGTGAACCTCACAATTTATTACCATATTTTAAGTAACCCCTCTAATTTATGTTGAACTGCAGATACCCCTGGACCTGTTGAGGGTCCCATCCGTTTTACTGGCATTACAGCTGAGAAGTGCACCGTGTGGTGGAACCCACCAGAGAACGATGGCTGCGCCGCCATCACTCACTATGTGGTGGAAAAGAGGGAGACATCCAGGATCTCTTGGGCCTTGGTCACCTCCAAATGTGAAGCCTGTTCTTTCAATGCCACCAATCTCATCAAGGGCAATGAGTACCAGTTCAGAATCTCTGCTGTCAACAAGTTTGGTGTTGGCAAACCACTGGACTCTGATCCCGTCATCGCACAGATGCAATATAGTAAGTAGAGTCACTCGTAGTTATTATCTGTCTGACAAACCTTAAAAATGTAACCCTGCTCTTGTTAATCATTATAATGAAAAATTATGTTTTCTGCTCTCCCACTCAGCTGTGCCTGATGCACCGGGTACCCCAGATGCTACACATGTGACTGGAAATAGCATCACCGTGTGCTGGACCAGGCCGAGATCAGATGGAGGCAACGAGATTAAACATTACATTCTGGAGAGGAGAGAAAAGAAGAGCTTGCGCTGGGTGAAGGTTTCCTCCAAGAGGCCCATCACAGAGCTAAGACATCGTGTCACCAACCTCACTGAGGGCAATGAGTATGAGTTCCGTGTCATGGCAGAAAATGGTGCTGGCATTGGACCAACCAGCAGTACCTCCAGGCTCTTCAAATGCAGAGAACCAACCAGTACTCCCAGTGCCCCGTCAGTAATCAAGGTAAGATTGCAGAAACAATATACAGAATAAGAAACATTTGTGTGGAATGGTTGAGTAAATCTGCTATGCTCTTTTCTTGTCAGGTCATTGACTCAACTAAATCCTCAGTCACCCTGGAATGGACTAAGCCAGTCTTTGATGGTGGCTTGGAAATTATTGGGTACAATATCGACATGTGCAAAGCCAGTCTGGAGGAGTGGCACAGAGTCAATGACCAGATCTGCATCCACACAAAGTACACTGCTAAGGGCCTGGTGCCTGGAGAGCTCTACAAGTTCAGAGTCAGTGCTGTGAATGGATCTGGACAGGGAGAAGCCTCAGTGACAGTCGCTGCTGTTCAGGCTCTAGACAGACTTGCAGCTCCTGAGATTGACATTGATGCCAGTTTCAAGCAGACTCACATTGTGAAGAACGGCGGCACAGTCAGCCTCCAAATTGCCTTCCGTGGCAAACCAGCTCCCCTTGCCACCTGGTCTAAGGTAGATGGTGAGCTGCCTGTCATGGCTGATGTCAACACCACAGACAACTCCTCTACTCTGACTATCGAGGGTTGCACTAGGTATGAGGCTGGCAAGTACACCTTGTCTCTGGAGAACAACTGCGGGCGCAAGTCTATTACATTCACTGTCAAAGTGCTGGACACACCTGGACCTCCAGGAGCCATCTCTTTCAAAGACGTTACCCGTGGAGCCTTAACAATGATGTGGGATGCCCCAACCAATGATGGTGGATCCCGAATCCATCACTACATTGTGGACAGGCGCGAGGCCAGCCGCCTAGCATGGCAGGAGGTCAGCACCAAGTGCTCTCGCCAAATCATCAGGGTAACTGGTTTGGATATTGGCGTGCCATATGTCTTCAGGGTGATTGCCGTTAACCAGTATGGCCAGGGCGAACCTCATGAGATGACAGAACCCGTCACTGCCACAGAAGAACCTGCACCACCCAAGAGACTAGATGTTGTTGACACTTCCAGCTCCACAGCCTCCCTGGTATGGCTGAAACCCGAGCATGATGGAGGCAGCCGCATCAGAGGCTACATTGTTGAGTCCAGAGTTAAAGGTACTGACAACTGGGTTGTTTATGGAGAGACCAAGTCCCTCAAGATGCTGGTAGAGGGTCTACTTGAGAACACAGAGTACGACTTTAGAGTCAGGGCCAAGAATGATGCTGGAATCAGTGAGCCACAGGGCACCTTAGGCTCTGTGGTCATTAAGGAGCCTCGCATTGAACCGACTGCTGATCTTAGTGGCATCACCAACCAGCTTATTACCTGCAAACTATCTAATACCTTCACAATAGAAATACCTATCAGTGGCAGGCCTTCACCCAAAGTCACCTGGAAGCTGGAAGAGATGAAGCTAAAGGAGACTGACAGAGTCTTGATCAGAACCACAAAGGAGACAACCACACTTATAGTGAGAGACAGCAAGAGAAGTGACAGCGGTAAATACTACCTGATCCTAGAGAATGCTGCTGGTGTGAAGACATTCACCGTGACCGTTTTGGTCGTTGGCAGACCAAGTCCACCCATAGGTCCTGTGCAAATTTCTGGAGTCTCCTCAGAGACCTGCACGCTCTCCTGGTCCGAGTCCGCTGATGATGGCGGCACTGAAATCACCAATTACATTGTGGAAAAACGAGAGTCTGGCCATGCCACCTGGCACGTGGTCAATTCCAGTGTGAAGAGAACCACCATCAAAGTGACTCATCTTACCAAGTATATGGAGTACACCTTCAGAGTGTGTGCAGAGAACAAGTTTGGAGTCAGCAAGTCCATTGAGTCTGCTCCTGTTGTCATTGAGCATCCATACGGTAAGTTCTGTTTAACAGTTATACAAGTAAATGCAAGTCCTGATTTTGTATGTACTTATACTAAAATTCAACATATTTTAGAAATACAGTTATGTCCAGTTCAAATTAAGAATCCCCATTCTCACCTTCGCTTTTTTCCTACAGTTCCTCCAAGTCCTCCAACTCGTCCAGATGTTGTATCTGTTTCCGCAAATGCCATCAGCATCAAATGGGACGTGCCATATGCTGACGGTGGCAGCAAGGTGACAGGTTACTGGATTGAGAAGAAGGAGAGGAACACGATCCTGTGGGTGAGGGAGAATAAGCTGCCCTGCTTGGAAACCCATTACAAGGTGTCCAACCTGATCGAGGGCCTGGAGTACCAGTTCAGGGTGTATGCCATGAATATCGCTGGACTTAGTAAGGCCAGTGAGGCCTCCAGACCTGTGATGGCACTCAATCCTGTCGGTAAGGGGGACATTTATCTCTTAACTACAAACTTATGTTCTGACGAATGATTCATTATAATTAGTTGTTACACATGATATGTAATCAATAAAAAAACTGTCTCCTTGCTCAGATCCTCCTGGTAAACCTGAGGTGACTGACATCACCCGCTCCTCTGTGTCGTTGTGCTGGACTGTGCCATTCAATGATGGTGGCAGCAAGATTGTTGGTTATGTGGTAGAGAGAAAAGTCTACAGCACGGATGAGTGGGATGACAACCGCTGGCTGAAGTGCAACTATACCACCATCACAGAGAACTACTTCACTGTCACCAACCTGGGAGAAGGAGAGACCTTTGAGTATCGCGTCATCGCCAAGAATGCCGCTGGTGTCCACAGTGTACCCTCTGAGACCACTGGACCAGTCACATGCAAGGATGAATACTGTAAGTTAGACAGTTACAGAGTCGATACAACTAGGATTGTAGTTTTCATTTTAAATTTAAAATTTAGAATTTAAATTGTAAAATTGTATTTTTAAACTATTCATTTATATATTAATAAATGTGTGAATGGGTATCAAAGTCAAAATCAAAATGTTATTTACTTTTTTGCTATTGATCATATTGTAGCATCTTCACAAAAACCACAACTAGAATATAACTGCAATTTATTCAGGTGAAAACTTAACCTGTCTTCTTTGCTGCAGCTCCTCCCAAAGCTGAGCTGGACAGCAAGCTCATGGGTGAGACCGTCACAGTCACAGCTGGCTCCGACGTCTGTCCTTGACGCTGCCGTGGGTGGTAAACCAGAGCCTACAGTGTACTGGGCAAAGGGAGAAAAGATTTTGGATCCCGGAGAGAAATACTCACTGACCTACACTGCAACCAGAGCCATGGTTGTTATCAAGAACTGTGACAGATATGACACAGGCAGATACACCTTGACCGTTAAGAATGCCAGCGGAATCAAGACCGCCTCTGTCAGCGTCAAAGTTCTAGGTGAGCGGTCCAGAAACACTGAAGTGGATTACATGGTTAAATCCTAATTGTCGACAAAACATTAAACTAGCAGTAAATAGGCGTATCACTGATGCAACTCTTGGTTTCTGCCTTTCAGACACTCCTGGATGTCCTGCTGACAAGGATTGTGATCAGCAGAGTGACTGAGGAGAAGTGCACAGTGTCCTGGAAGATTCCTCTGGAGGATGGCGGAGACATCGTCAGCCATTACATTGTGGAGCGTCGCGAGACCAGCCGCCTCAACTGGGTACTCATGGAGGCAGAATGCAAGACACTGTCATGTGTCAGCTCCAAGCTGATCAAGAACAATGAGTACATCTTCAGAGTCAGAGGTGTCAACAAGTTTGGGCTTGGAGTTCCTTTGGAGTCCGAGCCTGTCATTGCCAGGAACGCCTACAGTAAGTGGCAACATTTCTATGAGCTTAACCTTTCATTAAAAGGTATGACAACAATTTCCTCTTCCATTGCAGATTAGGTTATATGGATTAGGTCACGTAAAAGAGGAAAATTGGATGATGGCTAGATTTGTTTCAGTGTCTCTGACCTCTCCCATTCCTCTTCCCCAGCCATCCCATCTCAGCCAGGCACCCCTGAGGCTTCTGCTGTTGGTAAGGAGCATGTCATCATCGAATGGTTGAAGCCTGAGAGCGATGGAGGCAGCGAGATCAAAAACTACATAGTAGATAAACGAGAGAAGAGCAGCACCAGGTGGGAAAAACTTCTGAAGAATTTAACATACAGATTTGAGTTACTTTCTGAAATACTGATTCTGATTGTTCCCCCCTCACAATATATTTTTGAATTCTCTGGACCAGGTGGACTCGGGTGAACAAGACTTACACCATCTATGACACCTCGCCTCAAAATCACTGGCCTGCTAGAAGGAAGCGAGTACCAGTTCAGAGTGACAGCTGTCAATGCTGCTGGAGACAGCCAGCCTAGTGATGCTACTCCATACATCCTCTGCAAAGATCCCACTTGTAAGAGAGTTCAACTGTCTACTCACAATCTTTGGTGCCCAATATTAATTGGTTTTTAAAGCTTACTTTTCTTTAATTCTTGTGGTGGTATTTTCTACTTGGTGGAATGATTCTGGGACAAACAGATATACAACATATTTGTATTTATTTACATCTACTACCAGATACCCCAGCTCCCCCATCAATGCCTCGCATCACCGACACAACCAAGCACAGTATCAGCATGACCTGGACCAGGCCCATGTATGACGGTGGCTCAGATGTCACTGGCTATGTGGTGGAGATCCTTGAGGAAGGCACTGAGCAGTGGTACCGTGCCACCACCAAGGCTCTCAAGACCAATGAGTATGTGGCCGCCGGCCTGGCAGCAAACAAGAAGTACAGATTCAGGGTAGCTGCCATCAACAGCAACGGTACTGGGGAGTTCAGTGAACCTAGCGCTGAGGTCGAGCCCCTGGAGAAAATTGGTGAGTATGTGTTGAGTTCTGTGATAGAAAATGAGTTTTACTTTTTATAACTATAATTATAGCAATAGCTATAAGCAATCACCATGCTGGAAGGTGAAGGAAGTAAAATCTAGTTAGAAGAGACAGCTCAGTGATAGATCTTTGGCAAACGCATTCTCCTCACTGTTCTATCCGCCCCTTTAGAAATGCCCGACCTGGAGCTGGCTGAAGACCTGAAGAAAACAGTGTGTGTGCGTGCTGGTGGAACCCTGCGTCTGGTAGTATTTGTCACCGGCCGGCCTATACCAGTTATCGCCTGGAGGAAGACCGGTGTGGAACTGCAGAGCCGCGGCTACATTGAGACCACCGAAAGTTACACCTCATTGATGGTGGAGAAGGTCAATCGCTACGACTCTGGAAAATACGTTGTGGAGGCAGAGAACCCATCCGGCAAAAAGACTGCCACCATCATGGTTAAAATCTACGGTATGGCATCTGGAGTTTCTACAAATAAATACTACATTTAAAACTTTGGGGTGATGTGTACAAAAAGGTGCAAGAACTATTAAGTTTCTTGCTCGGATTCATCAGTTTAGTTGGTTCTTCTTAAAAACACTTGTAAACACACACTCATATTTTCTCTTCCTATTTTTGCTGCAGATACTCCTGGACCTCCAAGTTCTGTGAAGGTAAAGGACTACACCAAGGAGTCTGTTGTGATCACCTGGGATGTCCCAAGCATTGACGGTGGTGCACATGTCAGCAACTACATCATTGAGAAGCGTGAAGCCAACATGAAGTCATACAAGACTGTCACCACTGAGTGTAGAAAGACCCTGTTCAGGATCACAGGTCTAGAAGAGGGAGTACACTACTTCTTCAGAGTCCTGCCAGAGAACATCTACGGTGTTGGCGAGCCTTGTGAGACAGCTGAGGCAGTGCTGGTGTGTGAGGTACCATCTGTGCCTCTGAACTTCCAGGTGATCGATGTCACCAAGTCCTCTGTCTCTCTGCAATGGGAGAAACCTCTGCATGATGGCGCCAGCAGACTGACTGGCTATGTCATTGAGGCCTGCAAGGTTGGCACAGACAGGTGGAGTACCGTGGCAACACTCAAGGCCTCAGCGTCCCAGTATACCATCCAGTCCCTGACGGAGAATGACCAGTACCTGTTTAGAATCCGAGCCACTAACAGCAGGGGAGCCAGTGAACCCATGGACACCGTCACTCCTGTCGTCATCCAGGACATCAAGGGTAAGACATCATAGCACATCCACAAATCATTGTAAAATTACTTCTGCTTACACTGTTTCCTCGTTAAAGGTTTTTGGGGAGCTTTAACCAGTCGAGGATCATTTGTGATAACAGGCTGCATGAATAAAAATGACCTGACATACCTGTTTATATTCCAGTGATGCCCAAGATTGATATGACCAGCATCCCACAGAAGATCGTCCATGTGCACCGTGGCAAACCCATTGACCTCAACATCCCAATCAAGGCCAAACCACAGCCTGTCTGCTCCTGGTTCTTCGGTGGAGTCAAACTGAAGGACACCCTGGACCGCATTAAGATCGACAGCAATGGCAAATATACTCACCTTGTCATCCGCGAGACCACCATCAACGACACAGGAGACTACACACTTGAAGTGAAGAACGCCATTGGCATGGCAACCGAGGTCATCAAGGTCATCATCCTTGGTAAGAATTTCTGCACAGAAATCAAAGTGCAAGTTTAATGTTAATGATCTGAGACTAAATAATTCTGTCAGCTATAACTACATGACATAAAATGAAATCCTATTCAAAAACCACACACCTTTGTTCAACCAGACAAACCTGGCATCCCAGTTGGTCCAGTGAAGATCGAGGAGACCGATGGTGTGTCAGTGACAATTAGCTGGCAGCCTCCAGAGAAAGACGGCGGTGCCAACGTCGGCGGGTACGTGGTGGAGCAGCGTGATGCCCACCGGCCAGGCTGGCTGACTGTGTCAGAGTCAGTGACCCGACCATGCTACAAGTTTACCAGACTCTCTGAAGGAACCGAGTATGTGTTCCGCGTTGCAGCCATGAATCGCTTTGGTATTGGCAGCTTCCTGCAGTCCGAGGTGGTGGAATGCAAGAGCCCTAAGAGTGAGTTCTCCTTCCATCAAAAGCACAGTCTTCCTGTTCTCTTACTATCATTTCATTTACTTGTGTGCTTCTTCTGGTAACAAACACCATTATCAGAAGGTTTGTGAATCTTAATTTATGTATTCACTGAGTTCATCTACTTATCTCTCTCTTCATGTGTAGCCATTCCTGGACCTCCAAGCAGACCAGAAGTGGTTGATGTCACCCACGAGGGCATGACCCTCACTTGGCAAGCACCAGAGGACAACGGTGGCTCCACCATCGCTGGTTACATAATTGAACGCAAAGAGGCCCGTTCTGACAGGTGGATGAGGATTAACAAGAATACCGTCACCATGACCAGGTATCGCTCCTCTGGCCTGATAGAGGGCCTGGAGTATGAATACCGTATTACTGCCGTCAACTCCAGAGGAGCTGGCAAACCCAGCGAGAGCTCCGCCATCACTGTTGCTATGGATCCCATCGGTATGTGTTGGAACACTTAATGGGCCAAATTCATGAAACCCTCACTACCTATTTTATAAGAATATTATCAATGTGGAGTAATGAAATGTCTCTTTGTGTTGTCGAACAGAACCTCCAGGTGCTCCAGTCCAGGCAAGAGTCACAGATACCACCAGGACTTCAGTCTCTCTTGCCTGGTTGCCTCCTGAAGAGGTGGGAGGTTCAGTCATTACTGGTTACTTGATTGAGATGCAGAAGGTGGACCAGGTGGAATGGACACTATGCAACACCACTCCCACCAAGATGTGCGAGTACACCCTCACACACATGCCCCAGGGCGCTGAGTACAAGTTTAGGGTCATCGCCTGCAACGCTGGTGGATCTGGAGAGCCTGCTGAGATTCCTGGAGTGGTTAAAGTCCAGGAAATGCTTTGTAAGAGAACAAAATCCCACAATTTATTGTTGATTTTACAGTCAAATCAAGTCAAGTCTTTTATTTGACAAAAATCTAATCTGTGTCTCTTTCAGATTATCCTGACTACGAGCTCGATCGTAAATATGAGGAGGGCTACGTGGTGCGGCAGGGTGGAGTTATCCGTCTGTCTGTGCCCATCAAGGGTAAACCTATCCCTACATGCAAGTGGACCAAGGATGGTCATGACATCTCCCACCGGGCCATGATTGCCACCCATGATGACCTCACTGAGCTGATAATCAAAGAGGCACACAAAGATGACACTGGTACCTATGACCTGGTGCTGGAAAATAAATGTGGCAGGAAAGCTGTGTATATCAAGGTGAGCAGCTCATCTGGCAGATTTTGTTTATGCTTGACTTCAAGGATAGAAAAATACTTGAACATGTGTATCTCTCTCCCGTCCAGGTGAAGGTGATTGGTCGCCCCGATGCCCCAGAAGGCCCTCTGGAGTTTGATGACATTCAGGTCAGATCTGTCCGGGTCAGCTGGAGGCCACCATCAGATGATGGCGGCTCTGACATCCTGGGATACATCGTAGAAAGGCGGGAGGTACCCAAGGCTGCCTGGTGTACAGTGGACGCCCGGGTTACTGAGAACTCTCTTGTTGTGAAGGGCCTGAAGGAGAATGTGCAGTACCACTTCAAGGTCTCTGCTGAGAACCAGTTTGGCATTAGCAGATCTCTCAAGTCTGATGAGCCTGTGACGCCAAAGACACCCCTTTGTGAGTAGTGATACTTGTTGTGATTGTTCCCAACATGTAGGGCAAACTCATAATAGGCACACTGGCATATAAATACATATTGAACACAGTATACATCTGTAATTCCAATGTCAATTGCTTTACCTCCAGGCCCACCAGAACCTCCCAGCAACCCACCAGAGATCATGGACGTGTATAAGTCTTCAGTGTCTCTGTCCTGGGCCCGGCCCAGAGATGATGGAGGCTCCCGTGTCACAGGATACTATGTGGAAAGGATGGAGGTTTCAACAGAGAAGTGGGTCCGCCACAACAAGACCCACATCACCACCACCATGTACAACGTCACTGGTCTCATCCCCGATGCAGAGTACATGTTCAGAGTGGTGGCTCAGAACGACGTTGGGCAGAGTGAGCCTGGTCCTGCTTCAGAGTCTGTGGTCTGCAAAGATCCATTCGGTGAGTAAACATTGCTGATGCCGATTACATTAAAAATCCAAGATAAAAGAGAACCATGCTAAACTTGAAGGGCATTTTTTGCAATGATCCCATGTTCAAGAACTGATTTCCATCAATTCCACAATAACTTAATAAAGTTCTATGAGTCTCCATGAGTATTAATCCCATCTTGTCTGTTGTCATATAGACAAACCCAGCCAACCAGGAGAGATCGACATCATCTCTATCACTAAAGACTGCATCACCATTCACTGGCTCAGGCCCGAGCATGACGGCGGCAAGGAGATTCTGGGCTATTGGATTGAGTTCAGGGAGGCTGGAGAGAGCGCCTGGAAGAAATGCAACAAGGAGCGCTCCAAGGATCGTCAGTTCACTATGGGTGGTTTGATGGAGGCTACCGAGTATGAGTTCAGAATCTTTGCAGAGAATGAGACTGGACTCAGCCGACCTCGTCGCACACCCATGGGCATCAAGACCAAACTGAGCGGTGAGCTGCTGAATTCAGATCCCATTAGACAAAATGGCCTAGCCACAGAGCTTTGTGTGAAAAAAATATTTTTAGTTAACTGACTCAAATTCAATTAATTCATGAATTTCATTTAAATTGCTGATGTTTCTTCAGTTGGTGAGGCCCCAGCTTTGAAGGAAGAGATCCAAGATGTAACCACCAAGCTTGGTGAGTCCGGCTCTCTGACCTGTGGCATCATCGGCAGACCTCTGCCTGACATCAAGTGGTACCGTTATGGCAAGGAACTGATCCAGAGCCGCAAGTACAAGATGAGCTCAGATGGCCGCAACCACTC
This sequence comes from Nibea albiflora, assembly GCA_014281875.1. Classification (NCBI taxonomy): domain Eukaryota; kingdom Metazoa; phylum Chordata; class Actinopteri; family Sciaenidae; genus Nibea; species Nibea albiflora. The sequence goes on along the minus strand of CM024796.1, from coordinate 110,972 downwards.
CCTCAGCATCCTGACAGATGAACAAGAAGACGAGGGCGTGTATACCTGCAGAGCTATCAATGAAGCTGGGGAGATCGAGACCAGTGGCAAACTGCGCCTGCAGGCTGCACCCCAGTTCCACCCAGGCTTCCCTCTGAAAGAGAAGTACTTCGCTGGGGCTGGCACCAGCCTCCGCCTTCATGTTGTCTACATTGGGCGTCCCATCCCCCAGATCATGTGGTTCTATGGCAAGAAGCCACTGAATGCATCAGAAAATGTCATTATTGAAAACACTGAAAGCTATACCCACCTGGTGGTGAGGAATGTCCAGAGGAAGACCAACGCTGGCCGCTACAAAGTGCAGCTCAGCAATTCATTTGGAACCATCGACACTGTGCTTCGTGTTGAAATCCAAGGTATGACCAGACCACTGCAAAACTTTAAACCTATCTTAAAAGTTGAAAATCAAAGTCAACAATGGAAATCCCTTTAACATGCAACAATTTAGAGATGATTAGATCTGATATTTTAAAAAGATCTGTTACTCATTATGCTTTGTTTTCCTAGATAAACCTTGCATCCCTGAGGGTCCTGTTGTTGTTGATGCCCTGCTGAAGAGCTCAGTTATCATAAGCTGGAAGGTTCCCAAGGATGATGGAGGTTCTATGATCACCAAACTACATTGTGGAGAAGCGTGAGGCCAAAGAAGGCGAGCAGTGGTGCCTGGTGTCTTCCTCTGTTTCTGGAACCACCTGTCGTGTGCCCAACCTGATAGAGAATGCTGGCTATTACTTCAGAGTCTCTGCCCAGAACCAGTATGGAGTCAGCGAGGCTCTGGAAATCCCATCAGTGGTCATCATCAAGAGTCCATTTGGTAACTCTTCATATTTCTTTTTGCCAGTTTTGCATTCTGTAGCTCCATTGCAGAAAGGCGATACTGCTATGTAGAGCACTACACTAACATTGCCTGTTTATTTTGCAGAAAAACCTGGCATCCCACAGCAGCCCTTCATCATCAGCTCTACCAAGGACTCCTGTGTTGTCTGCTGGAAGCCTCCAAGCAGCGACGGTGGAGCTAAAATCACCAGCTACTACCTGGAGAAACGTGAGAAGAAGCAGAACAAGTGGATGTCAGTGACCAGTAAGAAGTTCGTGGAGACCAACTTCGAGGTCAAGGGCTTGATCGAGGGCTTTGAGTATGAGTTCCGCGTCAAGTGTGAGAACATGGGTGGTGAGAGTGACTGGAGTGAGATCTCTGAACCCATCATCCCCAAGTCCGAACAGGCTCCTCGTGCTCCCGCGTTCAGGGAGGAGATCAGGGACATGACCGTCAAATACCATGCCAATGCCACCTTTGTCACTAAGGTACTTTATTTAAACTACATTGCATTTTCTAAATGTGTCAAAGCTACTAGTGATTGCAGCGGATTAGATGATGCAGTAAAGGAGTTTCCCCCTGCTTCCAGTCTTTGTCCTAAAGCTTGGCCAGACTAACCTTCTTTACTATCAGAGATTAAATATCAAGATGTTCTCTTAAGGCTCTGGAAAAGTGAATTTCCTTCACTATCTATATTTTGAGCTCAGCAAATTATTTAACTCAGTTATTTGTCCTATGTCAAGGTGGTGGGACATCCCAAGCCTACAGTGAAATGGTACCGCAGTGGAAAGGAGATCCTGTCAGATGGAACCAAGATCAAAGCCCAGGAGTTCAAGGGAGGCTATTACCAGCTGGTCATCACTAGCGCTGATGAGAGTGATGCAGCAGTTTACCAAGTCAGAGCAACCAACTCCTCTGGATCCATCTCTACAACAGCCAACCTGGAGGTGGAAGGTAATGATATTTTTCTATTGCAAAATAATTGTCATTTATATTATGTTACAAATGCTAACATCTGCAGGTGTTCATCAGAAACTGTAACAAATATCAAACATGTATTTTATCATTTTAATTCCAGTTCCTGCTAAGATCCACCTTCCCAAGGAGCTCCAGGGAATGGGAGCAGTCCACGCTGTCCGTGGTGATCACATCACCATCAAGATCCCCATCTCTGGCAAGCCCGAGCCAGCAATCACTTGGCAGAAGGGTCAGGAGATCCTCTCTAACTCTCCTTATCACCAAGTCATCACCACCAGGTCTTTCACTTCCCTGGTCTTCCAGAAGGGAATGCAAAGGAGGGATACTGGCTACTACATTATTACAGCAAAGAACAGGTTTGGAACAGACAAGCAAACCATTGAAGTTAATGTGGCTGACATACCTGAAGCTCCAAAGGGACTTGTTGTCAGCGACATTTCTCGGGACTCCATTACTTTCACCTGGGAGCCTCCTGCAAATGATGGTGGAAGTGACATCATCGGCTACATTGTGGAGAAGTGTCCTACCACTGCTGACAGGTGGATCCGTGCTGGACAGACCACTGACTGCAGCATCACCATCATCAACATATTTGGAAAGACCAAGTACCAGTTCCGTGTTATTGCCGAAAATCAGTTTGGCCTGAGTCCTCCTTCTGCACCAACTGAACCCATTACCACAAAGGAAGACAAGTCTGTCATTAGGAACTATGACGAGGAAGTTGACGAAACCAGAGAGGTCACCAAAGAGGAGGCTCTGTTCTACAAGGTGAAGGAGCTGTCCTCCAAGTACGTCATCTCTGAGGAACTTTCTCGCTGCCAGTTTGGAGTGGTTCACCGCTGTGTGGAGATTGCCACAAAGAAGACCTTCATGGCCAAGTTCATCAAGGTCAGAGGAACTGACCGGGAGTTGGTTCTCAGGGAAATTGAGGCCCTCAACATTGCAAGGCACAAGAATATCATCTACCTGCATGAATACTTTGAAAGCATGGAGGAGATCATCCTGATCTTTGAATTCATTTCTGGAGTTGACATTTTCGAGCGCCTTGGCACCTTCAACTTTGAGCTTACAGAGCAGGAAATCGTCCGCTACCTGAGACAAGTCTGCTCTGCCCTCAAGTTTTTGCATAGCAACAACTTCGGCCACTTTGATATCCGCCCAGACAACATCGTTTACACAACAAGGAGAAGCACAAACATAAAGATTATTGAGATGGGCCAGGCTAGACTGCTGGTGCCAGGAGAAAACATCAGAATGCTGTTCTCAGCTCCAGAGTACTGCGCCCCTGAGATCCACCGTCATGACCTTGTCACAACAGCTACTGATATGTGGTCCGTTGGTGTAATGGCCTACGTTCTGCTGAGTGGCCTTAATCCATTTGCAGCAGAGTCTACTACAAAGATGATTGAAAACATCTCCAACTGCGAGTACATCTTTGACAGAGAAGCATTTAAAGACATCAGCTTGGAGGCTATGGACTTTGTGGACAGACTTCTAGTCAAAGACAGGAAGCTCCGTATGACAGCCCATGAGGCTCTGGAGCATCCATGGCTCAAGATGAAGATTGAGAACATCAGCAACAAGGTCATTAAGACATTGAGACACAGAAGGTACTACCAGACTCTGGTGAAGAGGGTAGATACTATTGTATCATCAGCTCGCGTGGCCTATGGTGGTGCCTTCAAGAACCAGAGAGGACTGGCTGTGGGTAAAGTGAAGATTGGAACTGAGTACCATGGACTCCGCACCGGTCCAGTCATGCATGGCTCAGCTGAGGAAGGTGGCCATGTTAGATTCACTTGTAGCATCACCAACTATGACAAGACTACACAGGTGTCATGGTACTTTGGTAACCGTCAGCTACACCCAAGCCCCAAGTATGAAATCACTTACAGTAATGGCTTTGCCAGCATCTATGTAAAGGACATTGAAGAGAGTGATAATGGTGTGTACAGATGCAAGGTGGTAAGTGATGATGGAGAGGATAGTGCTTATGGAGAGCTCTTTGTTGAGACAGTAAGGAGCATCAGAGAGCACTACATCAGTCGCTCCATTAAGAAACTAAGGAAGAGAGTCGAGAAAACTAAACTCCTGCAGAGACCACCAGAGTTCACTTTGCCTCTCTACAATCGTGCCGCCTACATTGGAGAAGATGTTCGCTTTGGTGTCACCATTACAGTACACCCAGAGCCTCTTGTAGCATGGCTTAAGAATGGAGAAAGAATCAAGCCAGGTGATGATGACAGCAAGTACACGTTCATCAGTGATAAGGGTCTGTACCAGCTGATGATCCACAACCTGGACATCACTGATGATGCAGAATATACCGTCATGGCCCACAACAAGTTTGGAGAAGACAGCTGCAAGGCCCGTCTCACTGTGACACCTCATCCTGTGCTGGAGGAAACTATGAGGCCCATGTTCAAACGCCTGCTGACTAATGTTGAGTGTGTTGAAGGAAATAGCGTCCGCTTTGAGATCAGAGTCTCTGGAATCCCAAATCCTACTCTGAAATGGGAGAAGGATGGTCATCCCCTGCAGTTTGGTCATAAGGTTGTTGTCATACAGGAGGACATTGACTACCATGTCCTGCACATCAGAGAGACTCTGCTTGAGGACTCCTGGTGTGTACAAGGTCACAGCAACCAACTCTGCTGGCTCTGCAAGCTGCCAGGCGACACTGAAGGTGGACCGCCTCACCTACACAAGGAGAGAGTATAAGAGCGAGGAGGAGAAATACAGACATGTACAGAAACAAATTGAAAAGACAAACAAGTTGGCTCAGCAAATTGCTGCCACTGAGGAGCTTGTACCCCTCAACCCCACAGCCCAGGAGGCTCTCAAATTTGCTGCAGAGATTTACAAACCTGCAGTAAGCACAAAGAATGTTGAGGGCGAGTTTGACATCACAGTGGAGAAGTCCGAGACCAAGAAGCTGGAGGAGGAGAGGAGGATCTTCATGCCATATGAGATACCCGAACCTGTGGTTCACGATCCCAGAGCTCTGGATGAGGACAAAGCCATCAAACAGTTTGTGCCTCTCTCTGACATGAAGTGGTACAGGAAGCTGAGAGACCAGTACGAGGTTCCTGAAAGGATGGAGAGGATTGTACAGAAGAGGCAGAGACGTATTCGCCTATCCAGATGGGAGCAGTTCTACGTCATGCCCCTCCCAAGAATCACAGACCAGTACAGGCCAAGATGGCGTATTCCAAATCTCACTCTGGATGATCTGGAGACTGTCAGGCCCGCCCGCCGTTCACCCTCTCCTGAGTCCGAGGTCTCCTTCAGATCCAGGAGGAGATCACTGGGAGACCTCAGTGATGAGGAACTGCTGATGCCTGTGGATGACTACCTTTCCATGAGGAGAACAGAGGAGGAAAAAATGATGCTGGAGGATGAACTTGAGCTCGGCTTTTCTGCCTCTCCTACTGGCAGCCCAGTCCGCATGGAGCGCCGTGTCATGGAACGTGAAGAGAGGAGGCAGGAAGTCCGGCACGAGGCTGTTGAGGTTGCTGAAACCAAGAAGAAGCGTACTGTTTCTCAGTATATGAGGAGGCGAAGATCCCTGTCCCCCACATACATTGAGCTGATGCGCCCAGTCTCAGAGCTGATCAGACCACCACGGGCCAAACCTCCTATGGAAGAAGGGGATGTAGCGGTTGTGGCGAGGAGGTCCCCCACACCCGAGAGGACCCGTCCCCGTTCTCCCAGCCCCATCAGGTCTGTTGAGAGGACATCCTCGCTCTTCCTCCAGGTTTGAGCGGTCTGCCCGCTTTGACATCATGTCCCGCTATGAGGCTAGAAAGGCTGCTCTGAAGTCTGAGAGGAAATATCAGGTGGCTAGCCAGACTCCTTTCAGCCTGGACCATGTTCCCCGTGTGACCGTCAGGATGCGCTCTCATCGCATACCAATTAGCCAAGACACCAAATTCACCTTGAACATCCAAGCCAAGCCAGAGGCCGAGGTCAAGTGGTTCCACAATGGAAGTGAAATCTCTGAAAGCAGTGAGAAATACATCTTCAGCAACATGAGTGGTGTTCTGTCCATCAGTATTCTGGACTGCCAGGAAGAGGACAGTGGCACATACCGCTGTGTATGCTCCAACACCAAGGGAGAGGCTTCCGATTATGCCACCCTTGATGTGTCAGGAAGTGGCTACACAACCTTCTCCTCTCGCCGCAGGGATGAGGATGCTCCCAAAGGATACGTCCCTGAAGTCACTCATATCGACCACTACCACACCACCCACTTCAAAGCTGGCTACGCTTCTGAGACCCGCTTTCAAGTAGAAGAGAGCAAGTCCAAGCTAACTGAGACGCATGAGGTTGCCACACGAGAAAGATACGCTGCCTCCTCTGAGAGGATACTCTTCAGCTGAGAGATACTCCTCAGCTGAGAGATACTCCTCGGCTGAGAGGTATGAATCATCTATCAAGTGTGCCTCTGCTGATTACCTGTCATCTAGTTCCTCCTACTCATCTGACAAGTTTGCTCTGACCGGTAAGCTCACAACATCGGAAGCTAAACTGAAGTCATCTTCTGCTGTTGTTGAGGAAGTTGCTGTCCAAAAGGTGAAGCCTTCTCTTCCTGCCAGAATCCTCACCAAGCCACAGTCTGTGACAGTTGCAGAGGGAGAGACAGCTAGATTCTCCTGTGATATAGATGGTGATCCTGCACCCACTGTAACATGGATGCATGAGAGCAGAACCATTACCTCATCTCACCATGTTAAGGTCACCACCACTCAGTACAAATCCAGCCTGGAGATCTCCTCTGTGACGACCTCCAATGAGGGAAGTTACACAGTGGTGGTTGAGAACTCAGCAGGCAGACAGGAGGCTCACTTCACTTTGACCATCCGCAGACCAGTTCCCAAAGAGGAAGTCAAGGCAGTCAAATCCCCCGAGCCATCTGTAAAGTCACCCACTCCCAGTGTGAAGTCTCCAGAACCTTCAGTCACAACACCTGCTCCCTCTGTGACTTCCCCTGTCCCCAGTGTAAGTCACCAGAACCCAGCGTCAAGTCGCCTGAGCCTTCTAAATCCCCAGCTCCAGGTGTGAAGTCACCCACACCGAGCGTCAAGTCTCCTGAACCAGAGGGAATTAAATCTCCTGCAGGCGTAAAGTCTCCTGAGCCAGCTGCCCCCTCTCCAGCACCCAGTTTAAAATCACCAGCTCCCGGCGTCAAATCTCCTGAACCTGAGGGAGTGAAGTCACCACGGGGTTTGAAATCTCCTGAACCCAGGCTGAAGTCACCACTCAAATCTCCAGCTCCCGGGGTCAAATCTCCTGAACCTGAGGAGGTAAAATCACCTCGAGGTATCAAATCTCCAGAGCCCGCAGGGATCAAAACACCAAGAGGACTGAAGTCACCAGAACCTGCAGGAATCAAAACACCAAGAGGCATCAAGTCCCCAGAACCTTCAGGACTCAAATCACCACCAAGGATGAAGTCTCCTCCTCCCATCTTGGGCCAAAAGAGGGTTGTGTCTCCACCCACTGTCAAATCCCCAATCCCAAAACCTCCCAAGGTCCTGAGTCAGTTAACAGCCGAGGCCTGTGAGAGCTCTGTGAGGATGTCCTGTGTCTGCGAGAGCAGCGTCAGGGAGGTGGTGTGGTACGTCAACGGGAGGAGGCTTTCACAAAGCAGCCACTTTGAGATGCACTACTCTGAGGGCTCCTGCAGCCTTCTCATCCACGATTTGGCAGACAGTGATCAGGGAGAGTACATCTGTGAGATGACATCAGATGGAGGGGTGTCCAAGTCCTCCTTCTCCTTCACTGGACAGGTGTTCCAGTCCATACGCATGAAGATCACAGCCTACCGCGAGCAGCAACTGGCCGTTAAAGGTGAACATCATGTATTCCAAGTTGATGCTAATCAAACTAAATCATTCTGAAAGTGTATGTTCTTAACGTTTCCATCTCTACCTCCACCAGGATCAATGATGATGAGTTCGAAGGAGGCATCATCATCCATGAGCTCTTCCATGATGATGAAGAAAGAAATGCATGCAATGGAGGAGTCGTCCTCCTTCTCCTCCTCCTCCCAGCAGGCAATGATGTCCTCCATGATGGAGTCCAGCTCTTTCAGCAGTATGGCAGCTGAGATGAAGTTTGAGACCATGTCCATGTCCAGCATGTCTTCAATGACATCTGAGACGTACGCCATGAGCTCGAGCAGTCTCACAGAGGGATCTTCAGTTCAGAGCAATCGGTAAGAAACTAGAAGAAGGTCCGCGTGTCACTGAGCTCAATCAGTAGAGCATCTGCCACAAAGGCACAGTCCATGTCAGAGTCTCTCCTCACATCTCTGTCACTCTTCAGCTTGTCAAGTAAAGCTTAAAGATAGAAAAAGAAGCTTCAGTCAGTAGATTAAACATCAAAGTTCATTTAGCAAACTAAACTTCTTTTGGACCTGAAATTGAAAATGATGTAACGTTTGTTTAAACTTTCCAGGTTCTGCTCCCAGGATCGAGGCTCTGCCAGAAGACATCAGCATCGAGCCGGGCAAAATCTTGACGGTCGCCTGTGCCTTCTCCGGTGATGCCAAACATATTGAGTGGTCCCGCAGTGGCAGAACCATCGAGGTTACAGGCTGGTGGACGCTTCCACATCGAGACCACGGAGGACCTGACTACCCTCATCATCACTGGGGTAAAGGAGGAAGACGCTGGAACTTACACCCTCAAACTATCCAACGAGCTCGGATCCGATACAGCGACGGTTCACATTAGTATTCGATCAGTGTAAAAAAAATAATAATTATCTTGCGATCTTCCCCTTTTCCCTCCTTCCATGCCTTTTTATTTATTAATTGAGCAAAATAATCTACTTGATAAAGATCCGGATTTCTGTTCTTGTAAATATGAACTATTTTTGTACCAATCTTGACATTAATTTATGCCAAACTAGACTAAAGTCTAAAGTTGTTATAAAATGTGCCATATTGGATAACTATGACTTAGGATTTTTGATCCATTTTTCTGTGACATGTACATAATGTATATAGCCGAATTTAACGGTTATGGGAAATGTATGCATTGTTATTTATGACAATAATATGAACTGAAACAAAATGAAACTAAATGTGGTTTAACAGGAGAAAGTTTCACAAGGAACGAATACCCTGTCAAACTGAGAAACTAAACTCTGTGCCTCAACGATAAGTTGAAGTCTTAAGATTGCCTCAACAGGTAGAGAGGCTCCCTGTTGATGTTAACTCAATCAGAGACAGAACTATGAATGCACTGCTGTTGCATTGTAAACAAGAGCGTGAGATCCTGAGTGCTGTTTGCATTTACCCTCATGTAAGCAGGACGACTGGACCTCGCGCTCTGACTGATTATGTCATACCGCCATTTCGATGACATGCTCACAGTGCGAGCGGCCTGCACTCCCTGAGCACAAGTGTTTCTTTTTTGTTTTGTGCTCCGCTTCTGGCAAACGACCACTCGCTCGACTCTTCAGTCGTACCATCAACCTGGCCAATCACGTTTAAAATCAGAGTCCATCCTGTGCTTGTTTGCAGAGGCGGAGCTGTCTCTTGGAGGTCTGCAGTGTGTTTGTGTGTTAGCTTTTAGAAGTTCACCTGTCAGTCAAGCTGGGCACGCCGAGCAGATGTACCGCAGCCGTAACAAACCGCCGCTGCATTCAAAGATGACGGAAAGAAGCGTGGGCTTGCGTGTTGCTCAGCACTTTGGTTTGATTGAAGTTAGAGTTGTTAGCCTTGAATATTTTCGCAGCCTCCTTGAGTTTTTCTCCAATTATTGATTTAATAAAGCATGATTATCAGCACTACACTGTCTGCTGTGCTTATTGACTCCATTTCCTTTCTCATGCTTCTGTTTTCACTGAAGATCACATGAAGTTGAAAATCAAATTCCTTTCATTTTTGTATAACGTCTGATCACATTTGTAAACTTTTGGATCTCCACTAAAATTCTGTGGATATTTTGATAAAATAAGCTCTATATGCAAAGTGTCATTAGATCTCTGTCATGAAATAACTTCTGTAACTCTCATTACTTCTCATTAGTCAAAATACAGACAGCAGACAAACACTCGCTCAGAGCTGATGCCTGAGACTCAATTTGGCTCCAAGTGAACCCGTTAGTTACTCCTGATGGCAGCGTGCAGGGAGGCTGTTCACACCTCCATGAGGATGCCTGAACCTCTGAGGTATCACCGCAATCAAACACACTGCAGCATAAACAGCACACAGCCAGCACACATCAATATGTGATGCAATCACTGCAGATGCACCGACAAAACTTTCAGCATCATCCTGATACGGTCGTGTTTATCTCACACATACATCAATGATTAACTACTAGTCAAAATAGTTCAAAGAGTTTGTGGTAACCTGCAGAGTGTGAACGGTCTCAAACCTGAACACAGTCCAGGCCACCAGGACCACAAGCCTGAGGAGACTACGTCCAGGTTAGTCCATCGTCGCACTGCCAATGTGTAGATAACATGCAGTGTGTACCGATGGACACAAGATGTCAATGTAACCATTCATTAGAACTGCAGCCAGAGAACACTGAGATCATCGTCACTCTCTGCTCCATTCATCAGTCATTTATTATTATTATTATTATTATTATTACAGTTCAGGTCATTAGAATCGTTTCATCACAGGATGTGATGTCACATTTATTCCATGGCTGACCAAACATTTATCAGAAAGATGTTTGAAAACATCAAGATATGTTTTTTCAAGGATCCAAAATATTGAAACAAAACACAGAATGGAGAATGTTTACTGATGATTTCATTCAAACAAACATAGTTTCTGATTTCATCTTGAAATTTCATGAATACAAACAAACAAAAGAAGAGATTTTGGCAGGCTTAGCTCTCTATCTCTCTATCTCTTTCCTTTTTGATGACGACGGGGACGGCGACGATGGTGATGATGACGACAATGATGACGAGATGATGACCATGATGTCACATGGTCACATCATGATGATGACATTAACGACGGCAACAACGATAACGATGACGACAACAATGATGACAACGTCGATGACGATGATGGTGATGAAAATGATTTCCTTCCTTTCAGTAACTTCTGGGCAGCTACTGTATGTAGTGCAGTAGTTTGCACTGTTGCCTTACAATAAAAAGTTTCTGGTTCAGTCCCTGTCTGTGGCTGTGTGGACAATTAAAGTCAGAATTTTAATTAAAAGAAAAATAATCTGAATTTTGCGGGAAAAAATTAAGGAATTTTTAGGAAAACAAGTCAGAATTTTGAGAATAAAATTCAGAATTTTGAAGAAAAAAAAAATCTGAATTTTGAGGAAAAAATGTCATAATTTTTAGGGAATGTAGTCAGAATTTTGAGAAAATTTTGAGAAAAAAATCTGAATTTTGACGAGGAAAATGTGAGAATTTTAAGGGAAAAAAACAGAATTTTGGGGGGAAAATTCAGAATTTTGAAAAAAAAATCTGAATTTTGAGTGAATTGGTGATATAGATAAATAAAGAGGCATTCATTGACAGTATGAACTCAAACAAACTTCTGACATGATTCTCGGCAGATGATGGATTTTGGTGTTGAGTGAGACGAGATGTGGCTCAGCTTGTCCGGGTGTTTTACCACTAATGAGGCCAAGAAACTACAACTCAGACTACAGAGACTACAGATCATTGGTCAGAACCCAGAGCTGTCAAAGTGTCGTCAGATGGAAGAAGCTTCATCGTTTTTCGTTCATCAGAATGTGAACATGTTCAAGTTTAAAGAAATTGATGACACACTGAGTACTTCAATTTGCATTCTAGGTCAAGATAATCCAAATATTTCTCCTGACTAGTTCAAACTTCTTAAAATTCAGCTCTTCACAGCACGAGGAGTTCTTTCATTGCTGTGGGTGTCAGAGGAACGCGCTAACGTTGCACAGATAAGTCTGTGCAACGTTATTTTCAGGCAGTTTGTTGTGGAGAAAACTCCAAACGCAGCAAGCAGTGTTCAGTCTGTCTGAGTCCATGTCGACGTGGACTGCTGCTTGACAACAAGCACTGACCAGGCAGAGGTTGCTAAGCAACTGTTGTGTAGCATTGTGTTGTCTCTATATAAGCATGACAAGATGGACGTGACCTCGTCAGTGAAGCGCTCGACAGCAGAGCAGAGGAAACATCAACCAAAAGCAAACAGCTGATAAATAAGCTGAGAATGAGTCATTAAAACATTCGGACCTGTTACCTGCTCAGGTGCATCACACAGACCAGAGGTAAATCACACTGAGCGTAAACACGACCTGAGCTGTCAGGGAGAGGTTCACCTGCAGTGCATCACACACACACACACACACACCTCCACACACACACACACACACACACCTCCACACACACACACACACACACACACACACACACTCACACACCTCCACACACACACACACACACACCTCCACACACACACACACCTCCACACACACCTCCACACACACACACCTCCACACACACACAGTCCTGGGAATTGTGTTCAGATGTAGGCCAGCCATAAAGCCTGCGCATCTGCAGCCAAGATCTGGCTTTACAGGCTGAACAGTCACCATGACAATGAGGTCAGACGACTGCTCTGTGTGTCTTTGTGTCCTCAAAAGTAACGTTTGTCTCCTACAGCGTCTCTGTCTGTTCTCACACTGTAAGTTCAAGTCAGAGAGGTACAGTCTGCGGGGACGTCACAGAGACTACGTCCAGGTTTTAGACAGTCTGCGGGGACGTCACGGAGACTACGTCCAGGTTTTAGACAGTCTGCGGGGACGTCACAGAGACTACGTCCAGGTTTTAGACAGTCTGCGGGGACGTCACAGAGACTACGTCCAGGTTTTAGACAGTCTGCGGGGACGTCACGGAGACTACGTCCAGGTTTTAGACAGTCTGCGGGGACGTCACAGAGACTACGTCCAGGTTTTAGACAGTCTGCGGGGACGTCACGGAGACTACATCCAGATTTTAGACAGTCTGCGGGGACGTCACAGAGACTACGTCCAGGTTTTAGACAGTCTGCGGGGACGTCACGGAGACTACGTCCAGGTTTTAGACAGTCTGCGGGGACGTCTCAGAGACTACGTCCAGGTTTTAGACAGTCTGCGGGGACGTCAGAGAGACTACGTCCTGGTTTTAGACAGTCTGCGGGGACGTCTCAGAGACTACGTCCAGGTTTTAGACAGTCTGCGGGGACGTCACGGAGACTACGTCCAGGTTTTACACAGTCTGCGGGGACGTCACGGAGACTACGTCCAGGTTTTAGACAGTCTGCGGGGACGTCTCAGAGACTACGTCCAGGTTTTAGACAGTCTGCGGGGACGTCAGAGAGACTACGTCCTGGTTTTAGACAGTCTGCGGGGACGTCTCAGAGACTACGTCCAGATTTTAGACAGTCTGCGGGGACGTCACAGAGACTACGTCCAGGTTTTAGACAGTCTGCGGGGACGTCACAGAGACTACGTCCAGGTTTTAGACAGTCTGCGGGGACGTCACGGAGACTACGTCAGGTTTTAGACAGTCTGCGGGGACGTCACAGAGACTACGTCCAGGTTTTAGGACAGTCTGCGGGGACGTCACAGAGACTACGTCCAGGTTTTTAGACAGTCTGCGGGGAGCTCACGGAGACTACGTCCAGGTTTTAGACAGTCTGCGGGGACGTCTCAGAGACTACGTCCAGGTTTTAGACAGTCTGCGGGGACGTCAGATGAGACTACGTCCTGGTTTTAGACAGTCTGCGGGGACGTCTCAGAGACTACGTCCAGATTTTAGACAGTCTGCGGGGACGTCACAGAGACTACGTCCAGGGTTTAGACAGTCTGCGGGGACGTCACAGAGACTACGTCAGGTTTTAGACAGTCTGCGGGGACGTCATAGAGGACTACGTCCAGGTTTAGACAGTCTGCGGGGGACGTCACGGAGACTACGTCCAGGTTTAGACAGTCTGCGGGGACGTCACAGAGACTACGTCCAGGTTTTAGACAGTCTGCGAGGACGTCACAGAGACTACGTCCAGGTTTTAGACAGTCGTGCGGGGACGTCACGGAGACACGTCAGGTTTTAGACATCTGCGGGGGACGTCACAGAGACTACGTCCAGGTTTTAGACAGTCTGCGGGGACGTCACAGAGACTACGTCCAGGTTTAGACAGTCTGCGGGGACGTCACGGAGACTACATCCAGATTTTAGACAGTCTGCGGGACGTCACAGAGACTATGGTCCAGGTTTTAGACAGTCTGCGGGGACGTCACGGAGACTACGTCCAGGTTTTAGACAGTCTGCGGGGACGTCTCAGAGACTACGTCCAGGTTTTAGACAGTCTGCGGGGACGTCAGAGAGACTACGTCCTGGTTTTAGACAGTCTGCGGGGACGTCTCAGAGACTACGTCCAGATTTTAGACAGTCTGCGGGGACGTCACAGAGACTACGTCCAGATTTTAGACAGTCTGCGGGGACGTCACAGAGACTACGTCCAGGTTTTAGACAGTCTGCGGGGACGTCACAGAGACTACGTCCAGATTTTAGACAGTCTGCGGGGACGTCTCAGAGACTACGTCCAGGTTTTAGACAGTCTGCGGGGACGTCACAGAGACTACGTCCAGGTTTTAGACAGTCTGCAGGACGTCACAGAGACTACGTCCAGGTTTTAGACAGTCTGCGGGGACGTCACAGAGACTACGTCCAGGTTTTAGACAGTCTGCAGGGACGTCACGGAGACTACGTCCAGGTTTTAGACAGTCTGCGGGGACGTCACAGAGACTACGTCCAGGTTTTAGACAGTCTGCGGGGACGTCACAGAGACTACGTCCAGGTTTTAGACAGTCTGTGAGGACGTCACAGAGACTACGTCCAGGTTTTAGACAGTCTGTGAGGACGTCACAGAGACTAGTCTTCCAGCTGAGCTGTTTTTTTTCTTCTTTGAAAATCGGCTGATTTTAAAATAATGAACTGAAACATCTCACATGACAGTCAAACTTCCTCTGAGCCAAAAAAACCATCATTAGCTGCACATGCTGAGTGTGTGTGTGTGTGTGTGTGTGTGTGTGTGTGTGTGTGCGTGGTGTATAAATAATGGAGCGGCAGCAGCATTGTGAGGCGTTCAGGGACCAGCCTGCCATTAGCCGTGCTGCATCTCTAACGAAGCCTGTTGACAGCAGCTGTAATTAGCCGCAGCTCTTTGTGTTGTCTTTGTCGGCTGCGGTGTCGAGACGCTCCTTCATGTCCGCGCCGCCGTCACGTCTCATCACTGACGCCTGCTTGTCATTACACCTGGCAGCCATTACTGTGACAGATCTCTTGTATGGAGGCCATTGTGGCTGCTGCTGTGGGCTGCCAGCTGTGTTAGTGACTGCATTAAATAATGAGTCTGCTGCTGAGCCACCGTCCTGCTGGGCTTCATGTATCAGGTACGTTCATGTTTAACCAGAGGACGGATGGAATATTTAGACTGTTTGTGGCTCTGGTTTGGTCTCCACCAGCTCCACATTAACCAGCAGAGCTCCTGATTGGCTGACTCAGCCTGGTTGCACACATGGAGTAGACTGGCCATGACTCGCTGTGACGCACACAGCGTGTTGTATCCATGCTGCTGGTGCTGTGCAGACGAGGTGCCGGTTCTGAAACAGTCCAATACCACGGGCACGTCCAACAAGGAGCAGGAGCAGAACTCATGGAGCCCATCGAGCCTCCATGAGGAGCTGGAATGTGTTGCCATGGAGACGGACGTCTAGCACGCTGCTAAACATGTGACCCGACCCGGTTCAGAGAAGATGGACTGAAATATGTATTTCAACCCACATCGTGACCTTTGCCTCAGAATACTGTAATCTGTTGATCCTTGCTGCAGGTCAGGCGTCCAACATGAGGACGGTTAACCTCAGAGCACCGCCCACAGGAAGAGGACTCCAACATCAGCCTCACACTTCCTGTCCAGGGCGGTGAGAAGACAAACAGCAGTGTGAGCTGCTGAATGTGGGAATGAAGCTGCTGCCAGCTGCTGTGTACAAATGGTGACATGAACAGCGAGGGCCCGCAGAGAGACGGCAGCCTGCTGTTGACACAGTAAACCTAACAGAGACATGAATACTGCAGCGAGCCTTCCTCCTGCCAACACGCCGCTCGCTCCACGTTCACGCCGCCGCCACACATTACGGAAACGAGCCGCCCGAGAGAAATCTGCCTCAACCTGCAGACGAGCGGCAGCACGGACAAAACGCTGCTGTGGTTTAATAACACAAACTAATGTGACAGACTGTATTCATTACTGCCAGCAGCGTGCAGAGGACAGAGGACAGAGGACAGAGGACAGAGGACAGAGCAGGCCTGAGTGGACCATCACAAAGACAGCGTGTCTCAGTGAGACGACGTCTCACAGGAACAGATTCATCAAACATGTTTGTGGCCAGTTAGCTGTTAATTAAACATGACACATAAATAAGTTGGTTTGTATGTCCACGCTCATTGAAGAGGGTGGACAAAATAATGGAAACATATCAGAAGGAACATTCAGTCTCTGCAGAGGACGGAGAACGTCAGCTGACGGAGGATCAAGTGTGACAGAGAGGTTTGGGTGGAGACAACGAGAGAGACTCAGCGTCAGATGACTCTTACCTGAAGTTCAAAGTGACATTTACACTTTAAGGATCTTCTGCTTTGTGCAGTGTAGTCTCTTACTTTGTGTCTGAAGGTCCAGGTTCATGTTTGGACCTCAGAGGTTCTTCTTTGGACCTCAGAGGTTCTTCTTTGGACTGGTCACTCTTCATAGACAGACAGCTGGATCCTGCAGACTCTGCTCTGTCCTCCTCTTCCTCCATCTTCAGGACTTCAGTCAGTCTGAGAGGTGAAACATGAACACTGACTGTGAGCTCAGGACACACACACACACACACACACACACACAAAAACACACACACACACACACACACACACACACACACACAGACAGAAAACTGTCTCAGAGACAGTTTTCTGTCTGTGTGTGTGTGTGTGTGTTGACTTGTGATGATCACCTGAATGTTCTGATGTTTCTCGCGCTGCTCGCTGACTGTACAGGTGAGACACGAGGCTCAAACTAACACAAAGTTACTCCGTCATCTGATGACGAAGCAGTCTGTACGGTGACGTCAGCTGACGTCAATGAGACAGAACATTTATTTAAAGCTAACACAGCTAAAGCTAACATTAGCAACAGGCAGAAAAGCTAACGTTAGCTAACATTCCCCGTCATGTGATGCTGCAGAGCAGCTGTGTGTGGACTTCAGTTAAAGCTCTTTACCTGTGTGTCGTTGGACAGGTGTGAAGCTAACGGTAGCTAACGTTAGCAGTCCGTTAGCCCGCCGGCAGTTTGAATTTGAACGAAGCGCGTTCAGGGACACTCGGAAATTACAGACTCACAGACGTTCGTTAACGTGACTTTGATTCATGGCCTGCGTCATCTGTAACCTCTTCTTGGGATTGGCTGTCACCTGCCCGCTCTGTAACCTCTTCTTGTGATTGGCTGTCACCTGCTCGCTCTGTAACCTCTTCTTGTGATTGGCTTCACCTAGTCACCTGCCCGCGCTGTAACGCTCTTCTTGGTGAATTGGCTGTCACCTGCCCGCTCCTGTACCTCTTCTTGTGAATTGCTGTCACCTTCACCTGACCCGCTCTGTAACCTCTTCTTGTGGATTGGCCTGTCACTGTCACCTGCCCGCTCTGTAACCTCTTCTTGTGGATTGGCTGTCACCTGTCACCTGCCGCTCTGTAACCCTCTTCTTGTGATTGGCTGTCACCTGCCGCTCTGTAACCTCTTCTTGTGATTGGCTGTCACCTGTCACCTGCCCGCTCTGTAACCTCTTCTTGTGATTGGCTGTCACCTGCCCGCTCTGTAACCTCTTCTTGTGATTGGCTGTCACCTGCCCGCTCTGTAACCTCTTCTTGTGATTGGCTGTCACCTGCCCGCTCTGTAACCTCTTCTTGTGATTGGCTGTCACCTGCCCGCTCTGTAACCTCTTCTTGTGATTGGCTGTCACCTGCCCGCTCTGTAACCTCTTCTTGGGATTGGCTGTCACCTGCCCGCTCTGTAACCTCTTCTTGTGATTGGCTGTCACCTGTCACCTGCCCGCTCTGTAACCTCTTCTTGTGATTGGCTGTCACCTGTCACCTGCCCGCTCTGTAACCTCTTCTTGTGATTGGCTGTCACCTGTCACCTGCCCGCTCTGTAACCTCTTCTTGTGATTGGCTGTCACCTGCCCGCTCTGTAACCTCTTCTTGTGATTGGCTGTCACCTGTCACCTGCCCGCTCTGTAACCTCTTCTTGTGATTGGCTGTCACCTGCCCGCTCTGTAACCTCTTCTTGTGATTGGCTGTCACCTGCTCGCTCTGTAACCTCTTCTTGTGATTGGCTGTCACCTGCCCGCTCTGTAACCTCTTCTTGTGATTGGCTGTCACCTGCCCGCTCTGCAGTAAGTCTCCCTCATGAAGGTGAACTGTTTGTGTTGGAACTGCTTCAGGGGCTGATGGGACACCAGAGGATCATGGGAGTATAAATAGCACGCCACCTTGCCTCGTACAGACGTTACCTCCTCAGGTGAGCGACGCCTGGCTCTGACACCTGATCGCTCAGGACAGTCCAAACTGTTTCCTGTTGGTGGAACAGTCCTACCAGCTCCTGCAGATCAGGGCGTCCCTCTCTACCTTCACAGACCTGCTGAAGACCTCCAGCTCTGCAGAGAGGACCTCCTCTACAACACTACCACCAGCTGGACATGAGATCGCTGCCCCAGCACTGACTGCTGCTCTAACACTTCTCATCACACTGATTAATTACATGAATTATAAATTCAGCATCCATAACGTGTGTGAACTAAATGTATCATACTCTGTTAAAGCAGCATTAGGTAAAGACTCATGTAGGACTCAAAGATCAGTCTCTGAGACTTCTGCTCCGACATAAAGGATTTTAATTTAAAGTCTCACTGTGTTGGATCTTCTTCCATTAAGTTGTCAGAGTCTGCATGGACGCACTTTGAGGACATCGCAGACAGTCTTTCTGTCAGCTCCAACAAATTCACAAATCATCTCACTTAGTCACAGACACTGAGGTTAGTCACTGTGTACGATGATGTACTGACCTCAGACCAACCTTCACACTGTCTGCGGTCTGTGAGGAGAGCGGCAGCAGACCTGGGATCAGCCTCCAAACACGACGAGCATTAAGAAAGTGAAGTTAGTGAGAAAGTAACGACTCATCTCTGACGACGACTTTATTAAATAAGAAAAACAAACTTTCACTTCATGATACAAAATCACGTTCAGCACGGCGGCCTTTGGAAACACAAAAGAAATGACGACAGGAAACATCTGACGTCCTCGTCAGCAGCTTCATCCGTCCGCTCATCGTCACGCTTCAGAGGAAACTAATGAAGTCGTAAAAAAGCAGAACACAGTTCATCAGACGTCTCCGTTTAATGAAATAAATTAAGTGGAATGATTGAATCGACTCGTCCTCCATAAAACACGACTCTGAGCGCTCATATTTCCATCATCCTCGTGCAGTGTTCTCCAAATATGCTCCTGTTCCTCTCACGTACAGTTCACGTCCTCTGCAGGAAGTACACAGGAAGTACACAGGAAGTACACAGGAAGTACGCCCACGTGTGTCATTAACAAACAAAAATCATGTCCCATGTTTACACACCAACTGTCGCTGACGCTCAGCTGTCCTGCTCTAATTACAGACAGTGAACTAACCACAGCTAACTGACTGTAACTGAAGCTAAGCTGGGGTTAGCCGGCTAGCTGTGTGCTAGCTGACAGGTGATTTGCAAACGGTGAGCTAGTTAGCATCGTGAAGCTAAGCAGTCCAAATAAAACATGAGCGATCACGTCACTCTAAATATGAGACGAGTGTTTGTAACGTTTGGTTGTTGAAGCTGGCTGCAGTTCACTGAACGACCACAGGTGTCAGTGTTGTAACTTTCTCTACGTGGATTTGATCAAAGATTTGGAGCCAGCTGAGAGTTGGTGTGTGAACAGCTGATCACTGAGTCTGCTCTCTCATTCTGTTGATGAAGTTTGAAGGACTTTGGTATAACTTTACTCTCTTCCAGCTGCTGCAGCGACTCAACCAAAGACCGCGGCTGTGTTTGACCTCGACCTCGACCAGGAAGTGGACCTCTGAACATCCAGTGTCTGCATCACGCTGAATATCCACGGGATGAACGAACGCACGCACACATACGTGAAGGCGGTGTGTGTCTGTTCAGTGTGTGTGTGCGTGCTTCCTGCGTCACGCCGAACCGAGGCTGTCGAAACCGCAGAACTTCCAGCGTTTCTCCAGCGTCGCACCGACGCCGCTCAGCTCCTGACGGAACATCCCGGGAAGACGGACCATGAGGCGCTCGAGCTCCGCTGCCGACACCTGAAAGACAGACAGAGAGAGAGACAGACAGAGAGAGAGACAGAGAGAGACGAGACAGAGAGACGACAGAGACAGAGAGACAGACAGCGAATTAGCAAATGTTTGCATGCTCACACACTGATCTTAGACGGTGGTCTCATGTATTATCATAGACTGTATTGTTACTCGTGGTGAGCGCCGTGTGTCCTCTGTACCTTTGAGTCCAGTCTCTGGATGTACGACCACAGATACTCGAGGTTAGCACCAAACGGATGGACGTGGAGGAAGGTCGATATCACGCCTGCAGAGAAGAAGAAAGCTCATCATGACATGACAGATGCAACATGTCAGAGAAGCTGGACCTTCCAACACGCTGCTAAAACGTCTGATCCTCATTCAGCTGTTATTTACACAATCAACGTGTTTTAGCAGATTCATTATTTTCCATCATGAGAGCTTTAAAGACACAAGCTTGTCAAAGCAATAAAAGCAACAGAGCGAGCGAGCTGACGGAGACAGTCCACTGAGTATTAAACTTGAGGCTGGAGCCGAGCAGCCGATCTGCATCCTCATGAAGTGCTGCACAATAAACAAACGGCAGAGCGGAGCCATAAAAAACGCTGGCCGGAGCAGAAACTGCTCTTGAGTTGATTACTTCTGAAAGGTCCTGCAAAGGTAGGCAGTCATGCAGGGAGCGGGGACGAGGAGGTGGAGGAGGGTGGTGCTGGAATAGAGTGGCGTCCCCTGGAGGATCCGGCACAGCCAATATTTATTCCCTTGATTTATGTGGCGAAACGTTGGCAATTACAGACTAATTAAATTCCTTCCACCAGGTCTGTTCACCAGAGGCTGCAGTGTGACAGTCTTTAAAAGTTTCACCAAGAAAACTTTACAACGTTCATCCACCATGATTCTGACAATCCATCAGACACGAAGGTGACGTCTCATCCTGGAAAAACATTTACAGTAGCTAATAGTGAGTGGACCATTACGCACTGCAGCTAGTTTCATTGTCTAACTTCCAGTGACCGAACCTTCCAGACCAGCAGTGAGCAGCATTCTAACAGAACCTCTGAACCGGCAGTGTCCAGTCTAACAGTGAACACAGCAACAGAACCTCTGAACCAGCAGTGTCCAGTCTAACAGTGAACACAGCGACAGAACCTCTGAACCAGCAGCGTCCAGTCTAACAGTGAACACAGCAACTGAACCTCTGAACCGGCAGTGTCCAGTCTAACAGTGAACACAGCGACAGAACCTCTGAACCGGCAGTGTCCAGTCTAACAGTGAACACAGCGACAGAACCTCTGAACCGGCAGCGTCCAGTCTAACAGTGAACACAGCGACAGAACCTCTGAACCGGCAGTGTCCAGTATAACAGTGAACACAGCGACAGAACCTCTGAACCGGCAGTGTCCAGTCTAACAGTGAACACAGCGACAGAACCTCAGAACCGGCAGCGTCCAGTCTAACAGTGAACACAGCGACAGAACCTCTGAACCGGCAGTGTCCAGTCTAACAGTGAACACAGCGACAGAACCTCTGAACCGGCAGTGTCCAGTATAACAGTGAACACAGCGACAGAACCTCTGAACCGGCAGTGTCCAGTATAACAGTGAACACAGCGACAGAACCTCTGAACCGGCAGCGTCCAGTCTAACAGTGAACACAGCGACAGAACCTCTGAACCGCGGCAGTGTCGCAGTATAACAGTGAATCACAGGCGACAGAAACCTCTGAACCGGCAGGTTCCAGTCTAACATGAACACAGCGGAACAGAACCTCGGAACCGGCCAGTGTCCAGTATAACAGTGAACACAGCGACAGAACCTCTGAACCGGCAGTGTCCAGTCTAACAGTGAACACAGCGACAGAACCTCTGAACCGGCAGTGTCCAGTATAACAGTGAACACAGCAACAGAACCTCAGAACCGGCAGCGTCCAGTCTAACAGTGAACACAGCGACAGAACCTCTGAACCGGCAGTGGTTGCATGTTAGGGTAAAGTTATCGTGGATCCAGTTCCATGTGAACACTCAAACGCCTCATTTTATGTGAAAACAGTGAAAACCTCCCAGCAGCAGCTTCAGAGGCAGGAAGACGGAGAGCCGGGCCTCCTCTCTCTTTCATATTTGGATTTTCTGTGCCTCTAAGTGAGATAAATGTTCTCTGGACAAAACAGCAGCAACTTCAGTACAAATAATACAGACCTCTCTGTGCTGTCCTCTGCTGCTGTATGTGCTGTGGAACACGGGAATTTATACGACAGAGAGAAACAAATGAATTCAGTCCAGCTGCTGAGCGGGCCCTGCACAGAGTGAGACGCATGTTTGAGGAGCTTAGAAGACGACAGAACGAGAAAACAGGGACGAGCATCAGAGAGACGAGGAGACAGAGGAAGACAGAGGAAGGCAAAGAGGCTTTGAGGCAGCGTGTCCTCTGTGGTCCAAGGTTTCAGTCCGCTTCACTGGGTCTGGTTTGAAAGCCGTCTGAACCCCCCAGACACCAGACGGCGAACACGATGACAGCGACATGTGAGCCCAGACGGGTTCAGTGTCAGGTTGTGCACTTCATTTATGTTCAGTCATCATCATGCTATGCAAACAAACACACCCACAGTGAGCTGAACTCCCTCCACATGAAGCATGAGCAGCACCGCCCGCTCAGCCTCTTTGCTAATTAAATTCAGTGGAAGCCGTCAGTAAATTCCAAGTCAAAGATTTCATAATCCCACAATGTGCAGAATCCATCTGGAGCCCGGAGCGAGAACCAGCCCGCTCACACATTCACCTCCGTTCACACGGCCGCCAAATTAGATCCACATCAGTCCTGAGGTGGAAACAGCAGAACACAGCGGAGCCAGGAGGAACTGGTTCAAGTCACATTTTCTCTGGATGGAATAATGGAGACGCTCATAATCAGAAACTCATGGAAAGTCCTGAGAGTCTGTTACGTAAGACATGCTTCAAGAAAAGAAGACCGCAGACTGTCTCAAACTGGACTTAGTCTCTGTGACGTCCCCGCAGACTGTCTAAAACTGGACGTAGTCTCGAGAACTCCCGAGACTGTCTACTGGACGTTCTGTGACGTCCCGAAGACTGTCTAAAACTGGACATAGTCTCTGTGACGTCCCCGCAGACTGTCTAAAACTGGATGTAGTCTCTGTGACGTCCCTGCAGACTGTCTAAAACTGGACGTAGTCTCTGTGACGTCCCCGCAGACTGTCTAAAACCTGGACGTAGTCTCTGAGACTATCACAGACTGTCTAAAACCTGGACGTAGTCTCCGTGACGTCCCCGCAGACTAAAACTTGGAGTTGTAGTCCATTCAAGACTACAGCAGCGAGTGGTTGTGTGCGTTTGTCACTGGAAATGAATTACTTGCATCAACAGCTCCGTGTCTGTAAAGACCTTTAGACTGCAGGTCAGTTGTTTGAGTCTGTACATCAGACTGAAATGAAATTCACTGTAATCAGGAGGCGGTTCATGAGATGAACAGTAGGTGGAGCCAAGTCAGAACACCAGAAAAAGATTGTGGCTCAAGGTGTGACAGACAAACAGGAAGTAACAGGAAACAGGAAGTAAAGCAGATGTTTGTTTGGTCATGTGAGGAGGAGCAGCTCATCAGTCATGTGACTTCATATTTACCCAGAAGCAGAGCCTCTTTTTCTGATGCCACGCCTCCTCTCATGATGACCTCCGTCCTCCTCTCTCGGCTGTGATACAGCGAAGGGACACACCCGTTAATCCCCTGTGAAAACACACACACACTTTACACACATGGGCCACGTAGCAGTAGTAGTAGTAGTAGTAGCAGTAGTAGTAGTAGTAGCAGTAGTAGTAGTAGTAGTAGTAGTAGTAGCAGTAGCAGTAGCAGTAGTAGTAGTAGTAGTAGTAGTAGTAGTAGTAGCAGTAGCAGTAGCAGTAGCAGCAGTAGCAGTAGCAGTAGCAGTAGCAGTAGCAGTAGCAGTAGTAGTAGTAGTAGTAGTAGTAGTAGCAGTAGCAGTAGCAGTAGCAGTAGCAGTAGCAGTAGTAGTCAGCTCAGCTCAGCTCAGGTCAGGTCAGGTCAGCTCAGCTCAGGTCAGGTCAGCTCAGCTCAGCTCAGCTCAGCTCAGGTCAGGTCAGCTCAGCTCAGCTCAGCTCAGCTCAGCATGTTTTATCCGTGTCCTGACATATACGTGTCTGTCTGTCTGTAGGTGTACATACACATACATACACACACATACAGCAGCATAACGTGCTGTGAAGGACACCGCTCATGGTGACCACAGTGCTTCTTGTTGGCCTGTATAGAAGATGGTCTGTTTTCTTTAAAACGTGCAGCTGGGATCATTTATTATAGAAGAAAGCTTCAAGTTTCACTTGACTTAAAGCTGATCTGCACGTGCCCTCAAACACTCGAGTCCGGCTCTGCTGTGTTCTGGCTCTTACCTTTTCATGTAGCTCTCCGTTGGCTCCCTCCACAGCCTCCACACTGCTGCTCAGCAGCTGAAGAGACAAAGACAGAGCAGGATGACTCGCACTGAGACCCAAAGTGAGAACAAAAATTCATCTGCAGCAGAGGAGCGCTTGTTTTCTTTGCTCTTGTTTTATAGATGTCTCTGTTAGAGGGTAATGAAAGCAGGCTCAGGCTGTGGATGATACCCTGCACACTGTTTGGCCCAGTCAGTGACTGACGGCTGTGAAAGCAGCTACACCTTCACTCTTTTCTTCACATCTTTAGACCTTCTGTTCTTCACCTGTAGTTTGGTTCAGTTGGTCTGCATCAGCGAGGCGTTTACATGTTTCAGTCCACTTCTTGTTCAAACGGACTTCTTCAAATGAACCGAGGAGTGAACCTGACACCAAAGGTGCATCTATGACAGGATCCGTCTCTATGCTGATGATACCCAGCTCTATCTCTATCAGCCGGCTGTCAGCACATGACTGGAGCTCTCTAACATGTCTGCTGTTCTGGCTTTAACATCACAGCGCTGAACGTGATGCTGCAGACAAACTGTCTATTAATGAGGAAACATGACGTGAAATGAGGCTGTAAAAATGTTGCAGTTTGTTTCTCAGCTATTTTCAACTGGAGTTCATGTCAGCTACAATTCACTGCACTGCTGACATGACATAAAGCACTATTCATGTCTCTGAGTTTATTCCAAATACGGCTGAATACTCTCCAGCTTTGAACAATCAACCTGACTGACAGCTGCTTCAGCTCTACACACCTGACATGTAGTTATTACTCAGCCTGACAACCTTCTTCTCATTAAAGCAGAATCTCATCATGACAGAGTGAGCTCTCTCACCTTAAACCAGCTGCTTTCTATCAACTGAGCCTGGTTATTAAAATCCAGACGTTCCAGTTTTAATTCATCTTTATTCAGACAACAACTTGGAAAAACTTAACGACCAGCGAGCAGACACATTTAAAACTCGCTGGATTTTCCTAAGCAGGGCTGAATAATTAGAATAAAACATGCAGAGGTTGGATGATTATTCCCAGATTGGGAGTCTGAGTAATATACACAAACAATGACTGTACTCCAGGTGAAGGTTTATAGACTGACAGGTGGGCGTCGTCACAGGTCTGCCTCGTCTACGTCTGCATCTTTCTAGATTAGTTGGGAAGCAGAAACATCTTCAGAAACGTCTATGGGTGACGTCACTAACACGCTGTCCATTCTTTATACGGTCATGGATTTCATGTGCTCGTTAGTTTAGCATAAAGTAATGTTAAGAAGCGGAGCTAGGCGGGAGTCAAAGGTCAGACGACAATAAGCAGCCACCCATTAATCCTCACTGATCAACAGCAGCCAGGGGCAGGTTACCTGGATCCATAGGTTCATATATTTAGTTATCTGCCCTCCTGTGGACACTCAGGGGTCTGCGAGTCGTCTCGACTGATGGTTAAATCATTTCAAACCAAAATAAAAGCTGAATGATTTATTCAGCCTGCAGTGTTTCCTCGTGTTAAAGAGAAGCTGAGCTGAGCTGAGCGTAAAAGCATTTTGAAAGAATCAATAAACACAGATGGAGCGAAAATTGACATCAATTTCCATCATTTACATAAACAGCAACGATGAAAAGAATCTGGATTTACCCGAGACAAGGACGAGTAAACATCTCAACAGGAGAAAACACAGAATCTTACAGCACACGGAGTGAACAGCAGAGGTTATATGAAGGTCACCGCACAGAAGGATGGAGAGATTCAGCCACAGCATCTTAACAGAGGACGCTAAACTGCAGCTAACCTGAGCTTTCATCACATACACAACCAGCCAACCATCCAACCAACCAACCAACCAACCAAGCCATCCACCCATCCACACATCCATCCATCCACACAACATCCATCCATCCATCCACACATCCATCCATCCATCCACACATCCATCCATCCACACAACCATCCAACCAACCAACCAACCAACCAGCCATCCACCCATCCACACATCCATTCATCCACACAACCATCCATCCATCCATCCACACATCCATCCATCCATCCACCCATCCATCCATCCATCCATCCATCCATCCATCCATCCATCCATCCATCCACACATCCATCCATCCACACATCCATCCATCCATCCACACATCCATCCATCCATCCATCCATCCACCCATCCATCCATCCATCCATCCATCCATCCATCCACACATCCATCCATCCATCCATCCATCCATCCACACATCCATCCATCCATCCATCCATCCATCCATGCTAAGCTAGCTGCTGGATGCTCGGCAAATGCTTCAAACTCACTGCCTGGCTGTTTAAATTATTATTTAATAATCGTTATTTAATGCCTCGTTTGTCATGTTATTAAATGTCATCACGCTGTAGGTAATAAGTAAGACCGGTTCTGATCCGCTAACCTTGGTCCACGCATGTATTATCACACACAGGATGAAAATGATGGAGGGATGAAGGAGGTTTGAAGGACGGAGGCTGCTATGGCAACAGCCTTGCTTCAGTTTTTTTCCTGCAGAGAGGTGAGGGCTTCACCTGAGACGTGTGTGTGTGTGTGTGTGTGTGTGTGTGTGTGTGTGTGTGTGTGTGTGTGTAGAGAGAATTGGGCCTCTGGATTGAGGCTGCTCGCTCTCTCAGATGAAATGTGGCATCATTGTCACATATCTGTGTCGTGCTGGGTGTTGGCTCCCCGATGTTATGACATCAACACGCTAAGACATCTTCAAAGATCTAAAGACTGACTAAAGACTGACTAAAGACTGACTAAAGACTGACTAAAGACTGACAAAGACTGACATCATCTCACCTCATCTCTTCTGCATGCTGCACCAGCATGTGAGGAAACTGTGTTTGTATCCTAAAAACAGTTATTGGGGAAATTACAGGCTGTCCCAGTTTGCAGCCTGAAGGTAACAAGATGTGGAAACAAGCGGTCAGACTGCAGGAATTCATCTGGCACCGCTGTGTAGCTTTGATTAGCACACGGCCTGCTAACTTAGCTCGCTCTGTGTGTGTAGGCATCAGAAGCTGCAGACAGACAGACAGTCTGCAGACAGACAGACAGTCTGCAGACAGACAGTCTGCAGACAGACAGACAGTCTGTCGACAGCGAGCTGGAGAGCTCTGCTTCTCAGCATCGCACGCACCGAGCAACTTGTTGCTTCAAAATGTACCATCGACACTGATTGGACATCCAGCCAACAGTTCATGACACTGTCAGTCTAATTAAACTGACAGCCAATCACAGGAGGTCTTTCATGGAGCGCTCAACAAACACTCTGATACACACTACATGGACACACGTCTTGTTGGAAGAGGGATCATGGTCCTTCTCTCCAGTAAAGGTCTACGTTGGTGCTTCAGCACACCAAGACAGTTTGGACACTGCTATCAGTTCAGGCCTCCATCGAGCACCTTTGGGATGAGCTGGAACGGAGCTGAGCCGGGCCGGACCTCATAAATGTTCTACAGAATGAACGTTCTGTTGGCTTCATCAGGCTGTGCAGTTTGGTGAATCCTCCTTCAAGTATTTTGAGGTCTTGTTTGTGAATGACGGCTGAGGCAGTTTTAGCAGACCACTGTGGTGAGCCAGAGGGCAGAACCTTTGATCCAACCTATCTCACCTGTCATGATCTTTGACTATGACTGAAAGAGTGAGATCTCAAGCAGCTGAGCTCAGTTTCCTGTGCAGGTTGTCTGGCCTCACCTTTACAGACACAGTAAGGAGCTCAGGAGAGTGGAGCCAGCTGACTCAGGAACCTGACCTCACATCAGAGCTGAGTAATCATCCAATACATCGTCTGGAGTGTCGAGAAGATGGTTAGAAGAAGAAGAAGGTTACTCACCTGATCTCGCAGGGTGAGCACCTCCCCTTCCAGGTAGCGGTGCTCCTCCCTCGCCTGCTCCAGCTCGGCCTCCTTACTCGCCAGCTTCTCCTGCAGGCTCAGCAGTTGCTGGAAGACACAAAGAAGACAGTCGCGGTTTTATAAGACTCAATACAATCAGGAGCGTGTGCTGCCCCCTGCTGGACATTAGAAATAACGCAGTTCCCTGTTGGCTTCACTTCCTGTTATCAGACGTTTAAAATGGAAACAGACGGTGTCCATTAAACATGTGACTTAAAGGTCATCAGCTGAAACTGACACAAATGTCTGTCGTGGTTTCAGCTTCTTCTCGTCATCTTTCAGTGTCCTCTTCTTCTTCTGTGGTGGTTTAATGTGAGTGTGTGTGAGCTCTTTCTGGTTGCCATTTGAACCTGCTGAGATCAGACCATCAGAGAACTTATCAACTGTTGATGATCGCGAAGCTGACGATGCCTCACGTCTGATTCCTCAGTCAGGTTTCTGCCTCATTCATCGTTTTATTAGAAGATAATCGACACGGCAGTGATCTGAGTCTGGGACGGTTTTTAAATCATAATTAGGTGAAGAATATTCATCATGTGCAGATTAAATTTGTGTTTCATCATAAAACTGTAATAAAGTTTGAATGTTTCTCTCAGTGAAGCTTTTATTTTGTTTGTCACGGCAGCTCGTCGGCACAGAGGAAGAAAAACAGCAGTGACAAACAAGAATCGACAGGGTGACGCTCACTCACACTGAAGTCAGTAAGCAGCACATTCACAGTGTGTGTGTGTGTGTGTGTGTGTGTGTGTGTGTGTGTGTGTGTGTGTGTGTCTAGTTTTATCAGCTCTGTCACTTTCGATAGGAAAAGACAGGAAGTCAAGTCGAATCAGGCTAACTGACTGCAAACGAGCTCGCCGCTCTAACAAAGCTTTCTCTGCTGCTTCATGAAATCAGTGGAGTGGAGTGAAGGATCATGGGAGAGCTCTGAGTCAGCAGTGACACACACACTTTGTATTTGTTTGTACTGGTGTGTGTGCTTTAGGGAAAGTAAACTCTTCCTGAGCGGGACGCTGAAGCTGATGAACCTTTGGATCATCACTGCTGATCGCTCACAGATCGATGAACCTTTGGATCATCACTGCTGATCGCTCACAGATCGACTGATACAGCTGCATGTTGTTATTGTTGTTCTGTCCTGGAGAACCTTGAAAACAAGGTTTTGAAATCAAAATGAAACTGTCACATATTTCCAGTTCATAAAGTCTTTTTCTGATTCGTCCTGATGGACAGTGAAGTAAACTGCTGCCAACTGTGTTACGTTTAGAGGACGTGTTCAGGTCAGCAGTCAGCAGCTTCTATGGAGCTGCTGACTGCTGACCTGGCTGATGATTGGCTGATGATTGGCTGAACACATTTACCTCAGTGTGATGAAGATGATGGACGTACCTGCTGCATGTTGTGCATGCTCTGCTGCAGCAGCTGGATCTGAGCCTCTGGACTGTGTGTGTGTGTCGGTGTGTGTTCGTCGTCCAGGCGGCTCGATCTGATTTGTTCTTTCCTCAGAAGCTCCACCTCGTTCCTGTAGGCGTCGAGCTGCCAGCGCAACGAGTCGTTCTCCTCCTTCAGAGACGCCTGAGACTGATCGAACATTCCTACAGGAGAGAGGAGAGGAGAGGAGGGGAGAGGA
>CM024796.1:0-80658 GCA_014281875.1 Nibea albiflora | reverse complement strand
CCTCTCTCACCTGGCGCCGCTCTCCTGAGCCCTCCCCACACCTCTCTCCCGCAGCTGAGGCACCACGCCCCCTCCACAAATTCATTGACTAAAAGAGCTTTAGAGGACAAGGACCTGATATTCAAGAGTCCACGTTCAATACTCTTATTTTGGACTGGTGGAGATGTTGATTAAGTTTATTAAGTTTTTATGATGAACTCCTCTTCTGTTTGTTTTATCTTTAAAAAATGTAGGTGGACGGGGGACAGACACAGTCTCTATACTAAAGTACTGGGTGGGCAGTTGCTCTAATGGAGGCGCAGAGAAGCGTGTAAGACTGCAGCTCTGCTTCCTGGTCTCAACTCTGGGTTGTCACGGTTTTGGTCGTCTAATAAACTGGTCCATATTTCTAGATATGAGAGCTGCTCCATCCAAAGTGATGCCGTCTCTCCTAAGACCAGGTTTTCCCCAGAAAGGTGTCCAATTGTCTATGAAGCCCACATCGTTTGCTGGACACCACCTCGACAGCCAGCGGTGAAATGACGACATGCGGCTAAACATGTGATCACTGGTCACATTGGGTAGGGGTCCAGAGAACACTACGGAGTCCGACATCGTTTTCATCCATGATCCGTAACATCAAATCCCTGAACACCATCATCAGAGACACCAACCAACACATCCCCCGCTTGGAAAGCTTCCTGTTCCACACAACGAGGGATGGAATCCATTGGACAGAGGCAATGGGCCAAGCCATGTGGAACCACTGGGGTTCTTTTTTAGTGATAAGCCTATTACACCCAGAAGAACTGGGGTAGAGGATAAATCAGCGATTAATTTGGCCACCTCCTTCCAACTTTCACAAAACCACATTGACCTACTCCGGAAAGGACTAACCTTTATCCCCACCTCCACAATTATCCCAAACCTCCAACAATCCACAAAGGGATTCATGCAAAAATACCACAGACGCCTTAAGCTAACCACCCACTACGGGGACTCCCCCACGAACAAAAATCCACCCTTCCAATACCCATCCCT
The DNA here is from genome assembly GCA_014281875.1 of Nibea albiflora. Taxonomy (NCBI): domain Eukaryota; kingdom Metazoa; phylum Chordata; class Actinopteri; family Sciaenidae; genus Nibea; species Nibea albiflora. The sequence goes on along the minus strand of CM024796.1, from coordinate 79,638 downwards.
ATGGGAACCCAACAACGATTGCATCCCAACAGAACTCCTCACACTAATCGAACGGGACAAAAGGGACCTCTCCCACCTCAAAATGATAAAGGAAACACCCAACTTAACAAACGAGGAAAACCGGGCCCTACGGGAACTTCAAAACCTCACCACAATCGTCATCAAACTGGCTGATAAAGGCACGGTGGTGGTGATCATGGACCGCAGGGACTATATCTTTGAGGCCCTAAGACAACTACAGGACTCAACATATTACCGGCCATTAGACACGCCCCTCTACCCCCAAACCACAACTCGAATCCACCACATCCTGGATCGGATGTATAACGACATAATCCTCTCCTTCAAACAAACACTATACCTCAAGGGCCAGTCAACCCCAGACCTAGATATTTTATCTACTCACCAAAATTCAATTCAAAAGCCCCAAGACCTGGACTATTCCGCACAGAATACCACCAGGCCGCCCGATTATGTCCGACTGCAGCAGTGAATCCTACGGCACAGCACAATGGGTGGATCATTTCCTGAACCCCCTCTCAACGATTCACCCGAGTTATGTCAAGGACACCGGGGACTTCATCACCAAAGTCCGATCACTCTCCCTACTACCAAACTGTTTCCTTTTCACAATGGACGTGGACCGTCTCTACACGAACATCGAGACGGAAAGGGGTTTACAGACAGTAAGCAAACTGCTTGCACAACACCCAGACCCCTCTAGACCGGACAACTACATCCTCGAAGTCCTCCGCATTAATCTGGAATGTAACGACTTCCTGTTTGACGGTCAGTATTACCTCCAGATTAAGGGCACGGCCATGGGAAAAAGGTTCACCCCAGCATACAGCAACATTTACATGGCAGATTGGGAGGAATCAGTCCTCAAAAAATGCCCAAAGCTGCCAATCATTTACCTCAGCTATATTGATGATATCTGGGGTATTTGGACCCATTCCCAAGCTGATTTTGACCAATTCCTCACAATCCTCAATGCCCACCACACCTCCATCAAACTCAAAGCCACCATCCATGATTCGGAAATCAACTTTCTGGATACCACCACTTTCAAGGGCCCTGAATTCCTGACCACGGGAACCTTGGACACCAGGGTCTACTTTACACCAACGGACACACATGCCCTTCTGCACAACCCAATTTTCACCCCAGACACACCTTCAAGGACTCATCCACTCCCAACTCCTACGCTTCCGTAGAAACTGCTCCCTGCCTCAGGATGTGGTCCGGGCCACCAAAGTCCTGTTCCAAGGGGATACGCACGATCTTTCCTACGCAAGATCCGCAAACACACAATGGCCCAATCCCACACAAGGTTCACCCCCAATGCGACACAAAAAACACCTATCCCCCTCATCTCTTCTAACTCCTCTTACAGTGTGGCGGCCCACTGCAGACTCAAGAAGAACCCGAATCTGGGTGACCTACTTATGAAAGTAGGTGTAAATATGTTCTTGTTCCAATAACCGAGTTCTCCTTTCTGAGCGGGACCACGAGTGAGGAGTTTTCCACACGTCTCCCAGGGGTTCTCTGGGAAAGTGTTTCTGACGTGGTCTCTACTCAGTCTTAAGCCTCCTCCTTTTTTCACCTCCATACTCCAACCCTAACCTTCTTCCCTACCCCCAACCTAAAACCTAATACTTCCTAGGAGAAAGGAAAGGAGTTTAGTGCTTTAGCAGCCTGAAGAAGACCAAAGAAGGCCAAAACGTTGCTTTCGTTGATTTCTTTTTGATTTTTGTATTTAAAAAAAAAAAAAAAAAAAAAAAAAATCACAAAATCTTGATATTGTAGACTTTTTTACTCACCTAATTTTTTTACTTACCTTTTTATTGGATTTTTCCTTCCGCTACGGAAGCCTTTTTTATTTTTTGAACAAAAAGAAAAGGATATTTTTTGGAAGAAGATGGATGGCTGGACGGAGGTGAGGTACGGCAGGCGTCGCCAGCAGGTTCCGGGAGGTCCCCGGGCAGAATGGCCGGAGCACCCTCCTTCCTGTTCTGGAGGGAGTTTTCCCCTTTCCCTAACCCTGCTTACCTAAAATCTAAAGAAGAAGAAAAAACACTTACCTGGAACCTAAAAGTAAAAACAAGATTAAAGAAACACTCCTATTCCTATTCCTGAGGAAGGAAAAACACATCCGAAATGTTGCAACAAAGGCAGAGTGAAAACACAGAGGACACATGCAGTCCAATTTTTGTAAAAACCCACAAAAGTAGTGCACTTTCGTGTTCATTTCTATGGGAAGTGGGGAGTGCTTGTGCAACGTCAGAAAGCCAGGAAGAGGGAGCACGAGGGAGTGGGAGGATGTGCTCACCTTGGGGACCCCACACTAATGGCCAGTGCACTTTCTGCCCCCCCACACACACACCACACTAATTATTTTGGATTTTTGGGATGTTGATCAGTGTATTATTTGTATACTACAATGCTAAATAGTTAAAACCTGGAATTTCATGGATGCGAGTATGTTTAAAATATGTTTTAAAATAAGAATGTTATTTCATCTGTGTTTAAAAATAGTAGCTTAATAGTAGGATGGCCGGAGCACCCTCCTTCCCATTCCGGAGGGAGTTTTCCCCTTCCCTAATCCTAACCCTAACTCTTGACCCAAAACAACCCTAAAGCCTAACTCACACCGGGACGTCAGCAGCGCGTTGCGGCTGCGTCGTGTCAGCCGTTACTGATCGCTGCCATTATAATCAATGAGACCACTCACACCGGGCGCGCTGCGAAACGTCTCAGCAGCGTCCCAGAAGGGGTCTCTCCGCTCCGCAGCGCTATCTTTACGTAGCACTTCTATTTTTGACGCGAGCCGTTGCTAAACCGCGTCAATTTCAACAGAGCAGATGGCACCAGACAGGAAATCCGACACAGAATCAGCGTAACAATAACTTATGACACAACAATCCTTTTTATAATCTCTCCCACGTCGGAGAAGCAAAGTTAGCTGTTTGTTGTTGTGTTTCTTTTGTACACAGTTTATTGCTCCGGCATCTCGTACCATCGGGATTCTCGCGTGATCTCGCGTAAATACAGCTGGCACTACACTGCCGTAACTCTGCCGTTACGCAGCTCGGTGTGTGAGTTGACGCCGGGCAGGAGGACCGAGCTGAGCCGTGGCACTGCCGTGACGCTGCCGTTACGCGCCCGGTGTGAGTCGTACTAGCGACTAGCCGTATTCACGCGAGATCACGGATCAGATCACGCGAGAATCCCGAACATACGCGAGTCCCCGCGATGAACTGTGTATAAAAGAAACAACAACAACAAACAGCTAACTTTGCTTCTCCGACGTGGGAGAGATTATAAAAAGGATCTGTTGTGTCATAAATTATTGTGTGTTGTTCCACTTCAACAATTAGTCTCTCGTCGTTCATGTTGAGACTCTTTGATTGACTGACAGCTGACCTGGTGTCACCGGTCATGACGTAATGTGGACGTGAAGCTGTGAGAGGCGACATGAACTGCATATTGTGTTTTATTTTGAAAGGGGGCGGAAGTGTATTACGCTGATTCTGTGTTGGATTTCCTGTCTGGTGCAATCTGCTCTGTTGAAATTGACGTGGTTTAGCAACGGCTCGCGTCAAAAATAGAAGTGCTACCTAAAGATATCGCTGCGGAGGGAGAGACGCTGCTGAGACGTTCCGCATCGCGCCCGGTGTGAGTGCTCTCATTGATTATAATGGCAGCGATCAGCAACGGCTGACGCGACGCAGCCGTAACGCGCCGCTGACGTCCCCGGTGTGGCTTTATATCTATTTATTTACCTAAGACCTAAGAGAGAAGGTGGCCTATAGGTGGAGGCACAGTCTACTTTATTTTATTCATTAAAACCAACAAACCCACCCTTGCACTTTTATAACCATGAAATTATTTGTTTTAGTAGATAAGTCATAAAAATATACACAAATGAATAAATAAAACATCTATATTTCCATGTTAGCTAACCATCTTTATTCACTTTATTAATTTCAGGTTTTTCCTAACACTTTCAACCCACCAATGACCTCTAAGGCGAAAAAGGAAATTGTTAAGTGATTTTATGAATACAAGTTTTGTTTGTTTGTTTGTTTTTTAATGCTACTCCTACAGCCTTACCTGAGTAGTGGCCCCAGATTATCTTTTCTTTTATTACAACCCCACACAACATCTTTTATTTTGACTTTACTCATTCTGAAACTTTATTTCTTTTTAATGATCTCTCTTATATTTTATTAACCCATCCTAGTTAAATTAAAGGATTTTTTTTAAAGTTTTGATCAGTCATTCATTTAAAGGAACCAAAACAAGAAAAATCAAACAAGGGGCTGGGGCTAAGGTGATGGACAAGGGCTAGTGCGTGGGGACCCATTAAAATAAAGAAATCAACTTAAAGCATCCGACATGTGACACTCTCGGTGAAGTGAAGACCTACTTCCCGATTGTTCTGTACATGTGACATCCATGTGACGTCTGTCCGTCCTGGCAGAGGGATCCCTCCTCTGTGGCTCTTCCTGAGCTTTCTTCCACATGTTTTCCCTGTTAAAGGGGAACCGAGGGTCTAAGGACAGAGGGAGTCACTGCCTGTACAGACTGTGAAGCCTCTGAGGAGAAATGTGTTTGTGACTTTGGGCTGTACAAATAAAATTTGATTTGATTTGAATTTGATTCCCAGGACACAGCAAACAAAACACGGGGGGGACAGCATCACCCGAACATGAGCACCTCCCTAACCCTAACCCAGAGATTGGACTTGGATGCAGAGAAGTAGTTGAGTAGATCAAGATGGCTTTATTAAGCAAATATACTAAGAACAGAAGGCGCTCGAAAAGAGGGTTGGCTATGAAATTTACAACAAAAATCCGCCTAAGGCCTAAGAAGGAAAAGAAGATAATGAGACAACAAAAAACACTAATCTAAAAATACAAACAAAAACAATCTTAACTAAATGGCTATGAAAAGTAAATGGCAAATGGCCAACAAAAAACTCTCGAGGCAAACAACTGTGAATACACTTTTCTTTAACTGTGACACGAATATAGCTGGTGATCGCCTGACTAAGAACAAGACACACTGGCACAGGACAAAGGGAGACGCAGACTATAAGCACACATGAGGGTAATGGGGAACAGGTGGACACAATCAGGAATCAGGGAGGACAATCAGACCGGAGCACAGGAGGAAGGGCAAGTGACCTGAAACGAGAGGAGAGTTACTTAAATAAAACAAGAAATGAAGACAAACACGAAGACAAGACAAAAACTCAACTTGACAACCAGTGTGACAACCTAGGGCCAGGCCGCAGTTAAAACACACGGGCATCACAAGAATCTGACAGAGCTCCTATGGGGCACGGTGTGGGCTGCAGATGGCAGGCAGCAGTGGCTGCAATACACCAGGCAGAGCTGAGCAAAATGGACCAGAATCAAACACGGGGCGGCACAAAGCAGTGTGTAAGCAAACCTTCAGCAGAGACAAAGTTTCACCGGAAAAAAGGTTTCACCAGAAACAAAGCAGCAGCGACCCCAATCAGCTGATTGCACCTACTCCTAATCATAGGAAAGATACTATTAGCATTGCTACATTTAACAGGAAAGGATGGTGGCTTTTAGAACGTCCCACCTCATGACGGCCACCAAGTGGTGCTAAATACAACCAGCAGCAGAGAATAACATAGATAGCACATCTATGATGCTACAGATAGTTACGTTACGTTTTGCTCGTTCTGCTTTACTGAAGGTTTAGCAGCATCAACCTGGCACCCTGCGTGAGCGTCATCTAGGGAGGTGGAATTCAATCTTACACATTGCACCTTAATAAAATGAAAGACTAAATTGTTGTTTTTATTTTAAAATATATTTTAATGCATAATTAAAGTAAGTATTTTTATACATTAACATATATGATAATATTCCTCTGATTAAAGAATATGTTTGTGTTTTTCTACAATAACTTGTGATTTGTATACATTAATATATATCTACGTTTGGGGCTGGCTGCGCGCGCACCTCCATGTCTCGCATGTGTTTTTTGGAGCTGTACCGCGGGGGCTGATGGGATTGCTCCGCCGCTGGTGTGGACATGTCCGCCATGTTTTCCACGGCGCAGGTAGCAGAGCAACCCGCAGAAACGGCCCCAACGTCCCGTTGAACCCGCACATTGATGAGTCCTCCCGCCGGTTACCGGAGCAGCGGACACCGATGAGCTCTACCGTGGCGGACCAAGCCCCGTGCGGAGCGGATTCACGTCGGTATCGGTGCGGCTTTGTAGCGGATCGTCGCTGATTTGGCGCAAACAATGAGTAAACTCTCGTTCCGGGCGCGAGCGCTAGACGCCGCCAAACCGCTACCGGTTTACCGCAACAGAGACCTGCCGGACCTGACCGACTGCGTGTCCATTAACCGGGCCGTGCCGCAGATGCCGACCGGGATGGAGAAAGAAGAGGAGCTGGTACGGACATGTTTGATTTAAAGTGTTTTTGTGCTTAGCGTTAGCTCGCTGCTATGCTGCGATTCATGACTTAGGTACGCACACTTTTTTCCGTACGTTGTGTACTACGACATACTAATGTACGCAATGGACGTACTTATGGCGTACTATGTGCGCCGTTTGCGTAGCGCCAATGAGGTCTGGGCCCTTTCAGCGGCTGTGAAGGTGACGTTTTTACGTAGTTCCCCAGGCAACGGACGACGCACAACGTTCCTTATCCCTGCTAGGAGGGCTAGCAACCTAATCACTAAGCTAACGTAGCTTCGGTGTGCTACAGTTAGCTGCTTGATAATATCTATTAATTAATATCTATTAATTAATATCTATTAATTAATAGATATTAACTGTGTTATCAAGTTTGTATAGGACAACCTGCAGGACACACACATATATATACATACATATATATGTGTGTGTGTGTGTGTGTGTGTGTGTGTGTGTGTATATATATATATCCTGTTGTCCTGTAGGTTGTCCTGCAGGTTGTCCTGTAGGTTGTCCTGCACGTTGTCCTGTAGGTTGTCCTGCAGGTTGTCCTGTAGGTTGACCTGCACGTTGTCCTGTAGGTTGTCCTGCAGGTTGTCCTGTAGGTTGTCCTGCACGTTGTCCTGCAGGTTGCCCTGCACGTTGTCCTGTAGGTTGTCCTGCACGTTGTCCTGCAGGTTGTCCTGCACGTTGTCCTGTAGGTTGTCCTGCAGGTTGTCCTGTAGGTTGTCCTGCAGGTTGTCCTGTAGGTTGACCTGCACGTTGTCCTGTAGGTTGTCCTGCACGTTGTCCTGCAGGTTGTCCTGCAGGTTGTCCTGCAGGTTGTCCTGTAGGTTGTCCTGCAGGTTGACCTGCAGGTTGTCCTGCAGGTTGTCCTGTAGGTTGTCCTGTAGGTTGTCCTGCAGGTTGTCCTGCACGTTGTCCTGTAGGTTGACCTGCACGTTGCCCTGTAGGTTGACCTGCAGGTTGTCCTGTAGGTTGTCCTGCAGGTTGTCCTGCACGTTGCCCTGTAGGTTGACCTGCAGGTTGTCCTGCAGGTTGTCCTGCACGTTGTCCTGTAGGTTGACCTGCACGTTGCCCTGTAGGTTGACCTGCAGGTTGTCCTGTAGGTTGTCCTGTAGGTTGTCCTGTAGGTTGTCCTGTAGGTTGACCTGCACGTTGCCCTGTAGGTTGACCTGCAGGTTGTCCTGTAGGTTGTCCTGCAGGTTGTCCTGCACGTTGTCCTGCAGGTTGACCTGCAGGTTGTCCTGCAGGTTGTCCTGTAGGTTGTCCTGCAGGTTGTCCTGCAGGTTGTCCTGCAGGTTGTCCTGTAGGTTGTCCTGCAGGTTGTCCTGCAGGTTGTCCTGCAGGTTGTCCTGCACGTTGACCTGTAGGTTGTCCTGTAGGTTGTCCTGCACATTGACCTGTAGGTTGTCCTGTAGGTTGTCCTGCACGTTGTCCTGTAGGTTGTCCTGTAGGTTGTCCTGCACATTGACCTGTAGGTTGTCCTGTAGGTTGTCCTGCACGTTGTCCTGCAGGTTGTCCTGCACGTTGCCCTGTAGGTTGACCTGCAGGTTGTCCTGTAGGTTGACCTGCGTGTTGTCCTGCAGGTTGTCCTGTAGGTTGTCCTGCAGGTTGTCCTGCAGGTTGTCCTGTAGGTTGTCCTGTAGGTTGTCCTGCAGGTTGTCCTGTAGGTTGACCTGCGTGTTGTCCTGCAGGTTGCCCTGTAGGTTGTCCTGCAGGTTGTCCTGTAGGTTGACCTGCACGTTGTCCTGCACGTTGCCCTGTAGGTTGACCTGCGTGTTGTCCTGCAGGTTGTCCTGTAGGTTGTCCTGCAGGTTGTCCTGTAGGTTGACCTGCACGTTGTCCTGCACGTTGCCCTGTAGGTTGTCCTGCAGGTTGCCCTGTAGGTTGTCCTGCACGTTGCCCTGTAGGTTGTCCTGCAGGTTGTCCTGCAGGTTGCCCTGTAGGTTGTCCTGCAGGTTGTCCTGCACATTGACCTGTGTGTTCTTGTGTTTCAGGAGCACCACCTGCAGAGGGCCATCTCAGCCCAGCAGGTGTTCAGGGAGAAAAAGGAGAACATGGTGATCCCGGTCCCTGAAGCAGAGAGTAATACCACATACTATGACCGTCTGTACAAAGGAGAGGTCAAAGTCCCTAAACAGCTGATCCACATTCAGCGTGAGTCCTCCTTCATACCTGTCTACACCTGTAACACTTCAACTGAGGGACTGAGGTCCAGTCTGGGTCTGTTCTGTTTAACTATGTTATATAATATGTGTTCTGTTTGTAATCACACAGCTCTGGGTTTGGACCTGGAGCAGCCCGACTATGACATGGACTCAGAGGATGAGACACTGCTCAACAGACTAAACAGAAAGATGGAGATCAAACCTCTGCAGTTTGAAACCATGGTGGACCGACTGGAGAAGGCCAGTACACACCAGGTAACCATGAACCCACCACACACACCAGGTGACCCTGCCAAACATTAAAGTGACGGTCTGGTTTAGTTTGACCTGGTCTTTGTGGTTCTGGTCCCGTTCTCAGCTCGTGTCTCTGACGGAGGCAAAGGTTCTGCTGAATGAGGATGACTACCTGCTGAAGTCGGTGTATGATTACTGGGTAAGGAAAAGGAAGAACTGTCGAGGTCCATCACTGGTTCCTCACATCAAACAAGAGAAAAGAGACGGATCCACCAACAACGACGCCTACGTGGCCTTCAGACGCAGAACCGAGAAGATGCAGACCAGGAAGGTCAGTCCAGCATGTGGTTTCTGTGTTCTTGACTCTAAAATGATCAATCCAGAAAACGTGAATATACAGACACAAAGGGTCTAGCTCATAAACACGACATACATGACTACTCTAATAAGTTCATTTTCTTCTTTGCAATTCATTAAAAGTTGCTTGACAGAAACCGTTGTCATTGGCAACCTTTTAAACCTTTTGATGTACAGATTGTCTCAGTATTTAGATTAGTATATAGAGTATATAGATTCTTTTCTTAAAATCATGAGAACTTTATTTTACACAGCAGATATTTTAATAATCTAGGTTTATGTCACAAAAGATTCTGATCTGCATTGAAGCACTGTATATAGGATCTGGCAAAAAGTTCATTATTTTTATTATTTTGTACATTTGAAATTTGATTACATCAAAATTCTAAAAAAAACACCGTAAACAAACCAGAACATAATCAGCACGCATAACGAGCGCTCTCTAAACCAGGCATGGGCAAACTGTTCCAACCAACCAAGAGCTCACAGTTTGACCAATCAACTCTGAAGACTGAGATCAGCTGATTAAATGAGTCTGCTGTGCTGCTGCTTGGTTGGAAGGAGAACCTGCAGCCTCAGCGGCCCTTTGTGAACAGTTTGCCCAGGCCTGCTCTAAACGCTCACTGATACACTCTCTGCATGCTCGTGGTCTCAACCGCGGTCCTTTTCAGAAGCAGGCCTCTGCTCAGCTCCACACCGAATACGCGTCTGTTCTATTTTTGCCGGATGCCACAAGCAGCCCGCGTCAATTTACTCAGAGCACCTGGAGAGACACAGACAGCCTAAAGAATCTGGTGTTTTTTCAAAATAACAGACAAAAGCGAAACAAAAACTACGTAGAATATTTACACAAACATTTAGAAGCACATAAACGTGAGACAATGATCAAGTTAAAGTGTTGTGAGATGACTCTTCAGGAGCTGGTCAGGCTTGTGGTAACAGCAGGTTTATTACTCATCTGCATTTATAACAAAGGACAATAGAGTAGAATCGTCATCTCGTCTGTACTGACAGCATTGTGTTAACGATTTCTAGCTACACAGTGGAGATTTTTTCTTTACTAACAATAAAACATTAAAAACGTACGGTTAACTTCGTTAGTGATCAAATCCATTTTTATTTGTACAGCCCAAAGTCACACACGCTTTTATCCTCAGAGGGCTTTACAGTCTGTACAGGGAGTGACCTTAGACCTTAGACCCTGAACACGTTCTTTATATATCTGATTCAGAACCGTAAGAACGATGAGGCATCCTACGAGAAGATGCTGAGACTGAGGAGAGAGTTCAGTCGGACTGTCACTATCCTGGAGATGATCAAGAGGAGGGAAAAGTCCAAGAGGGAGCTGCTGCACCTCACGCTTGAGGTGGTGGAGAGGAGGTGAGGAGGTGACTCTCTACACATGTTAGAGAGTTTCATGGATAGCTACAGATGTTAATGAGACAAGCTGATGACCAAACCTGATGTGGAAATGATTGAAATGATGTGACTTGATGTGACCAGCAGGAGGCGGTACAGGTGTGGACACTGACAGTTGGATGTGTTGTGTGTGTGTTCAGGTATCAGATGGGAGATTTCAGTGGAGATGCTCTCAGAGAGGTGTCACTCCCTCTGCTGGAGAAACCAGCATACTGCACTGCAGTTAGTCTGAACAACAACAACAGACACAGAACTGACATCAAGACTAAGGTACTGACTCTTCATGTACATCTATACATATGTCTGTCTTTAACTGTCTGTGTCATCGTCTGTAACTGTCTGTAACTATGCAGACATGTATGAACAGACTGATCAACAGCTCATTGATCAGGGTTAGACTTTTATTTGGTGTTGGCAGGATTTGAACCCGGTCCGTGTGTCTGTGTTTCAGATGTATAAGAAGCAGGACTCCATCAGAGACGAGCTGCCCTTCGACCAAATCGGACCAAAGAAGAAGAACATCAGACGGGAACGTTTGTATCCTCCACAGAGACGTCCCGGCCGACCCCCCGGTCCGTTCACCGTCAACAAGGCCGACATTAAACAGTATGATTTCCACAGCTCCGGAGAGGAAGACAGTCCACCTCCACCTCTGGTCAGTACTGCATACTACACAGTACTACACAGTACTACACAGTCCACCTCCACCTCTGGTCAGTACTGCATACTACACAGTACTACACAGTACTACACAGTACTACACAGTCCACCTCCACCGCTGGTCAGTACTGCATACTACACAGTACTACACAGTACTACACAGTACTACACAGTCCACCTCCACCTCTGGTCAGCAATGTGTCATGTTAATATATCACACAGTACTGCGGAGCACTGTGTACTGTACTGTGATCAAATACTGTGATGAAAGTACTACAGAATACTTGAGAATACCACATACTATACTGTGATTTGATGGTCTCTTCTGTCTTTTTCAGTCTCCTCTGTCTTCAGCGGATGAAGAGAATAATCCTGATGGAATTTTTGTGTTCAGGAGAAGATCTGGATGTCAGTACCTGTCTGTAAGTATGGACTCTGTACTCTGTTTGAAATACATGCGTGTACAAGGGGGCTCAGGAGTTAGAGCAGCTCTTCCACCAATCAGATGATTAGCAGTTTACTTGCATGTCAAAGATAATGAACTCCAAACTTGTGCTCCACACACACTGCGTTACCTTTAATGTCTGTGAAGAAATACTTTGGAGTCCATGTCTTGTTAAAAACTTGACATTCAGCATCTTCTTTTTTTACCTTGATACCATTTTTAGAAGTTATTTTTTACTGTCTCTTTTGAATAACGTATTTCTGTGCTGGTGTGCACGCACATACGTAAATTGCCTTCAAAATAAAAGCACTGATTGTACTGCAATGATTTCTGGGTAACCTCACACGGGTCAGATAGTTGCAGCCAACAGGCCGGATGTGGCCCGCGGGCTGCCTAATGCCCAGGTCTGTTCTAAAGCTTTCCTCTGATGAATAAGTTCAGGACTTTTTAACAATAATACTCTAATTATCAGTAGTAACAACAATAACCAACAATAGTAATCAGTAAGCAAGCAAGCGGCGTTGAATGGGCCCTCATGCATGTTGGGCAAGTTTTAAGTCAATCAGATGAAGTCCCTGGGAGGAGTTTGTTAAAAGAGAACAGAAGAAGCAACCACTTTTTTCTCATAGGGTCAATTTGACAAAATAGCCAAAATTTTAATATTTTTTAATAATATTGGTCTAAATAACCACAGCTCTGACAAAGTATATGAAAGCCCAACACTTTTGCCTGAAAATCAGCCAGAAAAGTCAATGGAGTCACAATTTTTTGGAAAAAAATCAGTGTTTTTGCTTTAATGGCCGCCGTGTTTACATAGTTTCTCAAAAACTCACCATTGTTGGAGGATTTCTTCATGTAAATGTGTTCTAGGCCAGACTGACATTATATATCAGAGGTTTGGGGAATATTGGAGTATTTTTCGCAAAATTATAGCGTGTCAAAATTTCATGCAAACATGCTGAATTTCGTGGCCCCACCCCTCCCACACAGTAAATCCAAAACTCACGATATAGATCATTTTTCATTGTCGAGAGATAGGATGAAAGCTCTAGGAACCCTGGAAATTACCCTAAAAACACGAAAACGCCAACTTTGAAACAAAATGGACGCCATACGCTTTGCTGTAGCCTGGGTCACAAAGAGACTTTTTTGTAGGCCTGGGGGAGATCCATATGGTGACTGAAAACCAAGTCTCTACACAAAATTTTGTCAATGGCAGAGGCTCTATACAAGATTTTATAGGTGGCGCTGTGGAGCCATCTTGGTCTGAGTGCCCGTGAGACTTCCGGATTCTAAAAATTTCAACATACTTTCCTGCTTGAGTTTTTCTTTTCATGAGTTTTCAAGCGCGTTTAGCCCCTGAAAAATGTCCCTGAAGAGGCATAGAGGAAAAAGGGAAAAAGAGGATACAATAAGGCTTTCGTTGTCTGAACGTCGTTCGGCGCTCGTTGTTCGGCAATAATTGAACTGTTTGTGTGTGTTTGTTTCTGCAGCCCTGTACGGACCAGGCAGGTGGAGTTGATCATCCACAGCTTGTCCCTCAGCGTCTCCGTCACTCTTTGACTGAACTGACGGTGCTGCCTCATTGGACAGGACTGGGCCGACGCAGGATAGGACGAGGCGGCAGGTAAACACCGGGCCTGAAGGTTGGCAATCCAGTCAGATCAAACTCCTCCTTTCTTCTCAGATCAGCGAGTTAAGAGTTTTAACACCTTTCTTTGTTGGGCTTGTAGTTTATGGGACGGTCATCATAGAGCAGCTGCTGCTCCGTTTCATCTATTAGTTTTGTCATTTTCAGGCTGTTTGTTAAGTTTACAGTCATCAAGCTGTTCCTCTGTCACGGAAAGACTTGTCTGTAAACACAACTTCAGTCCCGTGTAGCAGACAATTTTTTTCATTGAACAAGATGTTGACACGTCTAGAGTTACCTATGAAAGATGACTGACCCACCTGCTGCTCCTCAGAGGATGAACGCTCAACATGAAACCAAAGGAGACATTTTCCAGTCAGTCACAGCAGTCCGTTGAACATGTGAATGATTTTTACACATAGACTGAATTAATTTATTTAAATTTATCCTATTAAAGCTGAAACTTTTCTGTGTCTCCCAATCAGGATAATCTTGGACAGAGCCTCTTCAAGTCTGGATCCAGTACTGAAGCAGATGGACTCTTTAACACAACCACTCTGCAGGACCAGTACTAGTACCTGCCTCCTCAATGACCCAGAAACACTGGAGCAGAAACCCTCCCTGACCTCAGGAACCACGACCCCCTCCTGACTGAAATCCTGTATAACATTCAGACCTTGAGGAGGTTCTGCTACAGACCCAAACCAGTTTCAGGACCAGAGAGGGGGAGGCAGAAGGATCACAGGGTCCTCTGTGGTGGACAGCCGACCTCACTCACTGTCTGTCACCTGGATCAGGTGAGTTATCAGCCCTGTAGATCACTGTTACAGCATTTTATCTTTTAGGTGACACCAACCTAACGTATTGCTTTATCATAAAAAAAAAAATACCTGCACTCAGTGTCCAGCCACGTCACCCAGAACATGCCACGTCATCCAGAACATGTCACGCCACGTCATCCCGAACATGTCACGTCATCCAGAACATGTCACGTCATCCAGAACATGTCACGCCACGTCATCCCGAACATGTCACGTCATCCCGAACATGTCACGTCATCCCGAACATGTCACGTCATCCCGAACATGTCACGTCATCCCGAACATGTCACGTCATCCCGAACATGTCACGTCATCCAGAACATGTCACGCCACGTCATCCCGAACATGTCACGTCATCCCGAACATGTCACGTCATCCCGAACATGTCACGTCATCCAGAACATGCCACGTCATCCAGAACATGTCACGCCACGTCATCCCGAACATGTCACGTCATCCCGAACATGTCACGTCATCCCGAACATGTCACGTCATCCCGAACATGTCACGTCATCCAGAACATGTCACGTCATCCAGAACATGTCACGGCACGTCATCCAGAACATGCCACGTCATCCAGAACATGTCACGTCATCCAGAACATGTCACGTCATCCAGAACATGTCACGGCACGTCATCCAGAACATGTCACGGCACGTCATCCAGAACATGTCACGGCACGTCATCCAGAACATGTCACGGCACGTCATCCAGAACATGTCACGTCATCCAGAACACGTCACGTCATCCAGAACACGTCACGTCATCCAGAACACGTCACGTCATCCAGAACACGTCACGTCATCCAGAACACGTCACGTCATCCAGAACATGTCACGTCATGTCATCCAGAACACGTCACGTCATCCAGAACATGTCACGTCACGTCATCCAGAACATGTCACGTCATCCAGAACATGTCACGTCATCCAGAACATGTCACGTCATGTCATCCAGAACATGTCACGTCATCCAGAACATGTCACGTCATCCAGAACATGTCATGTCATGTCATCCAGAACATGTCATGTCATCCAGAACACGTCACGTCATCCAGAACATGTCACGTCACGTCATCCAGAACATGTCACGTCATCCAGAACACGTCACGTCATCCAGAACATGTCACGTCACGTCATCCAGAACATGTCACGTCATCCAGAACACGTCACGCCACGTCATCCCGAACATGTCACGTCATCCAGAACATGTCACGTCATCCAGAACATGTCACGCCACGTCATCCCGAACATGTCACGTCATCCCGAACATGTCACGTCATCCCGAACATGTCACGTCATCCCGAACATGTCACGTCATCCCGAACATGTCACGTCATCCCGAACATGTCACGTCATCCAGAACATGTCACGCCACGTCATCCCGAACATGTCACGTCATCCCGAACATGTCACGTCATCCCGAACATGTCACGTCATCCCGAACATGTCACGTCATCCAGAACATGCCACGTCATCCAGAACATGTCACGCCACGTCATCCCGAACATGTCACGTCATCCCGAACATGTCACGTCATCCCGAACATGTCACGTCATCCAGAACATGTCACGTCATCCAGAACATGCCACGTCATCCAGAACATGTCACGTCATCCAGAACATGTCACGTCATCCAGAACATGTCACGGCACGTCATCCAGAACATGTCACGGCACGTCATCCAGAACATGTCACGGCACGTCATCCAGAACATGTCACGGCACGTCATCCAGAACATGTCACGTCATCCAGAACACATCACGTCATCCAGAACACGTCACGTCATCCAGAACACGTCACGTCATCCAGAACATGTCACGTCATCCAGAACATGTCACGTCATGTCATCCAGAACACGTCACGTCATCCAGAACATGTCACGTCACGTCATCCAGAACATGTCACGTCATCCAGAACATGTCACGTCATCCAGAACATGTCACGTCATGTCATCCAGAACATGTCACGTCATCCAGAACATGTCACGTCATCCAGAACACGTCACGTCATCCAGAACATGTCACGTCATCCAGAACATGTCACGTCATGTCATCCAGAACACATCACGTCATCCAGAACACGTCACGTCATCCAGAACACGTCACGTCATCCAGAACATGTCACGTCATCCAGAACATGTCACGTCATGTCATCCAGAACACGTCACGTCATCCAGAACATGTCACGTCACGTCATCCAGAACATGTCACGTCATCCAGAACATGTCACGTCATCCAGAACATGTCACGTCATGTCATCCAGAACATGTCACGTCATCCAGAACATGTCACGTCATCCAGAACATGTCATGTCATGTCATCCAGAACACGTCACGTCATCCAGAACATGTCACGTCATCCAGAACACGTCACGTCATCCAGAACATGTCATGTCACGTCATCCAGAACATGTCACGTCATCCAGAACATGTCACGTCATGTCATCCAGAACACGTCACGTCATCCAGAACATGTCACGTCACGTCATCCAGAACATGTCACGTCATCCAGAACATGTCACGTCATCCAGAACATGTCACGTCATGTCATCCAGAACATGTCACGTCATCCCGAACATGTCACGTCATCCCGAACATGTCACGTCATCCCGAACATGTCACGTCATCCCGAACATGTCACGTCATCCCGAACATGTCACGTCATCCCGAACATGTCACGTCATCCAGAACATGTCACGCCACGTCATCCCGAACATGTCACGTCATCCCGAACATGTCACGTCATCCCGAACATGTCACGTCATCCCGAACATGTCACGTCATCCAGAACATGCCACGTCATCCAGAACATGTCACGCCACGTCATCCCGAACATGTCACGTCATCCCGAACATGTCACGTCATCCCGAACATGTCACGTCATCCCGAACATGTCACGTCATCCAGAACATGTCACGTCATCCAGAACATGCCACGTCATCCAGAACATGTCACGTCATCCAGAACATGTCACGGCACGTCATCCAGAACATGTCACGGCACGTCATCCAGAACATGTCACGGCACGTCATCCAGAACATGTCACGGCACGTCATCCAGAACATGTCACGTCATCCAGAACACATCACGTCATCCAGAACACGTCACGTCATCCAGAACACGTCACGTCATCCAGAACATGTCACGTCATCCAGAACATGTCACGTCATGTCATCCAGAACACGTCACGTCATCCAGAACATGTCACGTCATCCAGAACATGTCACGTCATCCAGAACATGTCACGTCATGTCATCCAGAACATGTCACGTCATCCAGAACATGTCACGTCATCCAGAACACGTCACGTCATCCAGAACATGTCACGTCATCCAGAACATGTCACGTCATGTCATCCAGAACACATCACGTCATCCAGAACACGTCACGTCATCCAGAACACGTCACGTCATCCAGAACATGTCACGTCATCCAGAACATGTCACGTCATGTCATCCAGAACACGTCACGTCATCCAGAACATGTCACGTCACGTCATCCAGAACATGTCACGTCATCCAGAACATGTCACGTCATCCAGAACATGTCACGTCATGTCATCCAGAACATGTCACGTCATCCAGAACATGTCACGTCATCCAGAACATGTCATGTCATGTCATCCAGAACACGTCACGTCATCCAGAACATGTCACGTCATCCAGAACACGTCACGTCATCCAGAACATGTCATGTCACGTCATCCAGAACATGTCACGTCATCCAGAACACGTCACGTCATCCAGAACATGTCATGTCATGTCATCCAGAACATGTCATGTCATCCAGAACACGTCACGTCATCCAGAACATGTCACGTCACGTCATCCAGAACATGTCACGTCATCCAGAACATGTCACGTCATCCAGAACACGTCACGTCATCCAGAACATGTCACGTCATCCAGAACACGTCACGTCATCCAGAACATGTCACGTCATGTCATCCAGAACATGTCACGTCATCCAGAACATGTCACGTCACGTCATCCAGAACATGTCACGTCACGTCATCCAGAACATGTCACGTCACGTCATCCAGAACATGTCACGTCATCCAGAACATGTCACGTCACGTCATCCAGAACTGTCACGTCACGTCATCCAGAACATGTCACGTCAGTAAAAAGTCTGACGTGTGTGTGTGTGTGTGTGTGTGTGTGTGTGTGTGTGTGTGTGTGTGTGTGAACAGGTGGCATCACAGAGGAGCAGTATCACTGTCATCATCAGCAACTGGTCCAGATGCAGAAACAACAGCTGGAACTACAGAACAACATGTCTTTATATAGGCACCCTGCAGTGCACCAAACACAGGTAACTGGTATATAATTTCCATACGTGTATATAGTGTACAAATGGTCCGCTGGTGAAGTGTGTTCTGGTCTTTATCAGCTTTATCAGGCCAGAGCTGCTCACTGTTATTATTACACTCTGTCTGTTTCTCTCTCCCTCCGTCTCTGTCAATTCAATTCAATGTAAATTCAATCCAGCTTTATTGACATGGGAATCACATGTTAACATTGCCAAAGCGTGACATCAACAACAAGCACAGATAAATGTCTTAACATGAAATACAGGAATATGAATTAATAATAATTCAATTGTTCAATATGTACAAAGTAAACGATGTCCATCAGGAGGGGACGGTCTCAGTCTGTCCTTCCTGTCTGCTGGACGTCCTTCTGTGGTCGCAGCAGTTCACAATCTTGCGGCTATGTTTTGCACATTGCTGTCCTTCACCCCAGCAGGTGTGGAAGTTTTGGATGTGGTCTAATGTCTCAGTCTTTCTGGGTGTTGTGATCTGTGGGCAGTCCGTGTCTCTGATGTCTTTGTATAGAGGGCAGGTGGTCAGGAAGTGCAGCTCGGTCTCCACCTCGTGTTGTGTGCAGTGGGTGCACAGTCTGTCTTCTCTGGGCAGCCACGTCTGTCTGTGTCGGCCTCTCTCTCAGGCCAGGCTGTGGCTGCTGAGTCTGTACATAGTCAACGTTTTCCTCGGTCTGGGGTCGGTTACACAGCTCAGATCATCTGCCATGGAGTATCGTCTGTTTAATAGACCTGGAGTTTGCTTTGGGTTTTGGTTGCAGATGTCAATAGTGGATGTAACTGTCTTTTTCTTTGGTTATGATTTGGTGGGCCGGATTGTGTGAGGGCGGTCTTGGTGCCCTGCGCTGTTGGAGCTGAGCCGGTGGACCAGCTGGCTGAGGGAACTCCTTTCTTTGCTCTCCTCTGGGCATTGCAGGGCTTTGCAGTGGTCGGAGCTGGCTGGCTTTGAGGTGTTGGTAGAATTTGATGGCTCTTTTTTGATCCGATTTAAAAGGGGAAATTGTCCTAATTCAGCCCGACATCCATTGTTGGGGGTGTTCCTTTAGACTCTGAGAATGCTCTTACAGATCTCAGTATGCAGGCGTTCGATTGGGAGTTTGTCCCATTTTCAAAGTCTTGATTTATAAGAGCCCTTCTTCCCTTGTCTCTGAGATCTTAACGGCCAGATTAAAATTTCCTGTAGAGCTAATTTTGACTCTTAAATATGTGCAGTTATGTGTGTGTTCAATGTCAGCGGAGCCCAGTAAGAACTTTTGGTTTGGGTTGCCCTGAATCATCTGGAAGCCATAATTCTCTGCAGAATACCTTTCCCAGGTTGCTGCTGACACATATGCCTCTGTAATTGTTTGGGTCTAATTTATTCCCATTTTTAAAGATTGTCTCTCTCTAGTCTGTCTGTCTGTCTGTCTGTCTGTGTCTCTCTCCGTCTCTTTCTGTCTGTGTCTCTCTGTATGTCTGTCTCCGTCTCTCTCCGTCTCTCTCTCTCCGTCTCTCTGTCTCTCTTTCTAATCATCATCATGTAAAACAGCAGTCAAGTAGACCTGGACAGGGAAATTTAAAACATGAGAGTGAGTTTATTTATCAGACTGTTTATACACCTGTCTGATGTACAGCATGTTCTGATTGGTTGTCTTTGCTGTTTGGTTCTCTGAATAATATTTGTCATGGTCTCCTGGTCTCATCTATAGTCCACCAGGTCCAGTTCGAAGACTTTGGACTCAGCTAGGGCTCAGTTTGCAGCATCTGCTGTCATCAGCGCTCCTCCACCTCATGGTCACGTGAACTGTGAGAACAAACCCTACAAGACCAGCATCAACGGAGTCCACCACTCTTCAGGTGAGCTGCTGCACAGATGATTCCCTTTGTTAAATATGACATGAGACGTGTGAGAGTACCCCGACCGTACGATAGGACTGAAGCAGACATGTAGAAACAAAGTTAATTGTCTAAATGAATACATTTGTGGTGTCTGGTTTTTGGAA
Source organism: Nibea albiflora (assembly GCA_014281875.1). Lineage (NCBI taxonomy): Eukaryota > Metazoa > Chordata > Actinopteri > Sciaenidae > Nibea > Nibea albiflora. The sequence goes on along the minus strand of CM024796.1, from coordinate 59,126 downwards.
TATTTGGGACCTCCAGATTGAAACATGTCAGGGAAAAAATAGAGGATCACCTGGACAGTAACAACAGCAGGCAGGTGTGGCAAGGCATCCAGCATCTCACCAACTACAGGGCTAACACCGGAGCTGCAGAGGAGCCGGTTTTGAGGTGGAGCCACCGCAGTCAGCTACACTACACCTCACAGTCCACAGCAGTTTCTCCCTCACAGTGGAGGAGGACGAGGTCAGGCGTATGCTGAGGGCTGTCAACCCGAGGAATGCCGCTGGACCCGATGGAGTCCTTGGACGTGTGCTGAAAGACTGCGCAGACCAGCTCGCTGGAGTCTTCACCAGGATTTTCGACGAGTCCCTGTCCCAGTCCACTGTCCCACCCTGTCTGAAATCCTCCACCATAATCCCCCTGCCCAAGAAACCCCACATCACCAGTCTTAATGACTTTCGGCCCCCACCAGTTTGCATACAGAGTGAGCAGATCAACAGAGGATGCTGTAGCCACGGAGCTCCATGCTTTAGAAGGAGCTCTGTGTCTGCTTTTTGTTAACACCACGCAAACTGGTTGATAAACTGGGCGCCCTGGGTCTTTGTGGATAAACAGCTTCCTGATGGGACGCAGCCAGAGAGTCAGAGTGGGCTGTTACACATCCACAGCTCTCAGCCTCAGCAAGGGTTCCCCACAGGGCTGTGTGCTCTACTCCCTCTACACCTGCAACCGCACCCCAGCAACACCATTGTCAAGTTTGCAGATGACACCACAGCGGTGGGCCTACAGGGAAGAGGGGGAACAGCTAACAGGGTGCTGCAGGGAAAACTACCTGCTTCTCAAAGACCAAAGAAAATCACAATAGACTTCAGGAAGAAGACGCGTGCGTGTTGGAGTATCATGTATGCATGAAAACAATTTCCTGTCACTGTGTACAGCATCTAACTTTACATAAAATAAATGTAAGCAGCACTCACTGCAATAACCAGGAGTAATACATCCATAACATAACTAGGGAATTCTGCAGTGTCTGGATGGTTGTGTGGTTGACTGTTTGGTTGTCTGTATGTATCTTGTATTCCATGTTGTGCCATCATGTGGTTAGCACCGTGACTCTCAGAGGGCCTTCAGATATCAAACATTTCTTCATCTTTAACTCCTCCTCTTCCTCAGGTCCCTCCAGGCCTCCATACTCTTCCTCCTCGTCTCTCAACAGATTGGGGCTCTCCTCCTCTTCCTCCCCTCAGTCCCTTCCCAACCAGAGAAGCCAGGTGGGAGCCGTCTCCCCTGCCCACCCCCATGCCGCTCGACCCTCCGCACCCCCAACGTCTGCCTTAAAGCTTGCCACTGTCGCCGCCAGCCTCGACCGCGTGCCCAAAGTCTCCACCGCCAGGTAAATATACACCTGTCCAGATGAGCATGCACCTGTCCAGGTAATCTACATACAGTGTCCTTAAGGATGTACAAACGCAGCACTGCTGCCTTCCCTCCTTCACCTGTCCCTTCTATTTCCAGGAGGCCTATCAAACATCAGAAATGTTTAGTCTGGTCCCACCTGAAGTCTAACCTGAAATCTTCTATGCACCTCTGATTGGCTGACAGACTTAACCCAGGCATCATGGGATTGACAGTGGATGGCTAACAACATGCTAATAACACATTTAAACACATTCAGTGTAAACCATGTGGAGCGTGAAACACGACACTCAAAATGAACTTTCTGTCATCAAAACAAAAGTTTGGTTTAAAGTTGACGGCATAGTTTAGTTTCATCAACTCGTTTGAAGACGTCATGTCGTGTTGACAGATGAAAAGTTAGCGTGAACAGAAATAAAAAATGATGCTTCAGTTTATGATGTCATGAGTGACGTCATGAGTGACGTCATGAGTGACGTCATGAGTGATGTCATGAGTGACGTCATGAGTGGCGTCATGAGTGATGTCATGAGTGACGTCATGAGTGATGTCATGAGTGACGTCATGAGTGATGTCATGAGTGATGTCATGAGTGATGTCATGAGTGACGTCATGAGTGATGTCATGAGTGACGTCATGAGTGATGTCATGAGTGATGTCATGAGTGACGTCATGAGTGATGTCATGAGTGACGTCATGAGTGACGTCATGAGTGACGTCATGAGTGACGTCATGAGTGACGTCATGAGTGGCGTCATGAGTGATGTCATGAGTGATGTCATGAGTGATGTCATGAGTGACGTCATGAGTGACGTCATGAGTGACGTCATGAGTGGCGTCATGAGTGGCGTCATGAGTGACGTCATGAGTGACGTCATGAGTGACGTCATGAGTGATGTCATGAGTGATGTCATGAGTGATGTCATCACTGATGGGTAATAATTGTTTTTCCTGACAGAGACTCTCATGAACCGGACAGACTGTTGAATGGACTGTCAGAGACCACGCTGCCCATGGAGGTCACATAACATCATCTCCCATCACGCCCCGCTCCTCCTCCCGTCACGCCCCGCTCCTCCTCCCGTCACGCCCCGCTCCTCCTCCCGTCACGCCCCGCTCCTCCTCCCGTCACACCCTGCTCCTCCTCCCGTCACACCCTGCTCCTCCCCAGTGTCTGACCGGTGAATGTGACACGCCGTGACCTCCAGAAGATGATGGCTTGAGAATCAGAACATTTTACTGAGTGGAAATTATTATCATCATCATTATTATTATTATTATTATTATCGTTGTTGTTGTACAGTTTGTAAATGTCTTTGATGTAAAATAGATTTTGTTTTCATCAGTTTAGTTTCTGAAAATCATGTGACTGCAGAATTGGTTGATAATAAGTCGTGTATCCTGGCTCTGATTCGTCCATGGCGAGTCTGTATCCTTGCTCTGATTCGTCCATGGCGAGTCTGTATCTTTGCTCTGATTCGTCCATGGCGAGTCTGTATCTTTGCTCTGATTCGTCCATGGCGAGTCTGTATCTTTGCTCTGATTCGTCCATGGCGAGTCTGTATCCTTGCTCTGATTCGTCCATGGCGAGTCTGTATCTTTGCTCTGATTCGTCCATGGCGAGTCTGTATCTTTGCTCTGATTCGTCCATGGCGAGTCTGTATCTTTGCTCTGATTCGTCCATGGCGAGTCTGTATCTTTGCTCTGATTCGTCCATGGCGAGTCTGTATCTTTGCTCTGATTCGTCCATGGCGAGTCTGTATCCTGGCTCTGATTCGTCCATGGCGAGTCTGTATCCTGGCTCTGATTGGTCCATGGCGAGTCTGTATCTTTGCTCTGATTCGTCCATGGCGAGTCTGTATCCTGGCTCTGATTGGTCCATGGTGCGACTGTATCCTGGCTCTGATTGGTTATTTATTTTTAATGTTTACATTTTGTATTTCTTTAGAATCAGAACTTGAGGCTCGTTTGTTTCCCAAAGATGGAACTAATTGAATTTTTCACATTTAAAGATGTTTTTGTGAGGTCAGGATTTATTTGATCTTTTTTAACGAATGTCTTCATGGTCGATTGATCATTTAAAGCCACATGAAAATAAAAATATGCATTCTGTAAAAAGAGACGTGGATCTGCAGCTGCAGCAGTTTTTTATATTTTTAAACTTGTCAAACAGATGCTGATCAGATGTGTGAACTGAAGCTCTGACAGGTTTCTGTTGGATTTCTTTTGTCAGTGTGAATCATGTAAAGAAATGTTTGTCGGCTCGTTCACACTCTGTTCACTTCGTTTCAGATATAAAATGCTGAGAAATAAAAATGCTTCGACAGACTGACGGCTGGAAAACTTCCTGTTTTTTCTTTTATTGTTTTCAAATGAATTTTATTTCAGTCAAAAGAACGAACATTCAGAATGTAACTCAAATACAGCTAAATGAATGTCACATACATGACTAACACTATAGACCAGTAACTGTAGTTGGACTACTGCGTGGGGTTCTCAATGTATGAAACATAAAGTCAGGGCAGTGCTTGGCTCAGTCAGTAGAGCAGCCGCCATCTGTGAAGGTGTGCCTGGGTTCAAGTCCTACCTGTGGCCCTTTCCTGCATGTCAGTCGCCTTCTCTCTCCATATTTCCTGTCAAAGTTCGGAAAGCCCAAAACAATCATCTTAAAAAAGAAACAAAGTAATTTTCTTTAAAATATCACAACAGTCTTCATTAAAGTAGAGTATCTGTTGACGGCATGCTTGTCTGGAAGCAACATGGTGGAATATAACAAGAACAAACCTTATTTTCACAAACGTACACGACCATTCAAAAGTTTTCAAAATGAAACATTTTTTGTCCATAAAAACATCAAATTGATCATAAATACATTGTAGACATTCAAATAGTGTAAATGACTCCTGCAAACAGCTGATCTGTGTTCAGACTGCATGCTGTGTTCGTAAATCCAAATTCATTTAAATGGATAACATTAGAAACATATTTTGCAGCCATGGCAGCAGAGCTTAAAACCTTTGTGTTGATTAAAGAATCAATCAAACTGGCTTTCTTAAGACGTCACAGCTGTGTCCACAAACAGGCCCGTCTGTTCTTGTTCTGAGAAATGACACTGAAGATCTTGTACAATGCTGTGAACTATAACTTCACACCAGGACAAAGAGAGGAGTGGCAGACCTCAGTGCCTAACAAGAAGCACATTAGACTGTCTAGAGAAACAGACGCTCGCAGCTCTTAACTGGCAGCTTCATTAAAAGTGAACATCAGCAGTGAAGAGGAGACTGCTGGCCTTCTACACAGTGACAATAAACAGATTAAAGCTGAAGAAGCAGTCAGCTGGTCTGTCAGCTGGTCTGTCAGCTGCTCACCACATCTCCACTGTCTCCTCACATTTGAACTCCTCTCTCTTCTTCTTGATAACAGTTTAAATATGATGACGTGACAAAGAGGATTTCTTTGTCTCTTTCTTTGTTCGTCTTTAAACGATCAATAAATGAATCGTTCAGTTTTTCTTCCTACAATCCGGAAGGACTTCATGTCCCAGACTTCCCTGCGGCTCGGTGGTCCGGGGTGGACCTGTGTGAGGTGGGAGTGTTCAGTCAGTCAGTCAGCATCCTGATGGAGAGACAGTGACCGGACTGAAACCTGAGATCTGATCCATTTAACGGCGGGGCTCCGACGACCGGACTCTGTGGATCTGAACCGTGTTGACGTGAACCGTCCCGGTCTGTGTCTCTAGTCTGTCTCGTGTCCGTGTTTACCGGACAGTGTCGGTGATGGTGGACGCGGTGGAGTGCGGGGTGTGCGGGGTTGAAGGTGATGTGCCGCTTCAGGCCGTTGAACGACGCGGAGCGGAGCCGCGGAGACAAATACATCCCGAAATTTAACGGAGAGGACACGGTGGTGGTGGCGGTGAGTTCTTCCCGAGTCTGTCCGTGAATGTGTGCGTGGAGCCGGTCAACACGGCGGCACACCCTCCGCCGGTCCATCTGTCTGTCTGTCTGTCTGCCTGTCTGTCTGCCTGCCTGCCTGTCTGTCTGCAACAATAGAAACACAATAATCCGACACACACCGCAGAGTCCAGTCATCAGTAACACTCTGAAGTCAATCATGCATATTGTTAATTACATAATAAATGTGTGAGGCTGAAACTGTTGATACAAATTCATTCAAATCATTTTTACTGATCAGATGATCATCAATGATTTTGATGATCATCACATCAATGATTATAAATCTGTCCATTAAAAATCAGGAAAACAAAATCAAAATAAACAGATTTAATTAAACTCAACTGATCATCAGGCTGCAGTGACTTCCTGTTGGCAGAAGGTGGCGCTGTGATGAGTTCAGACTCTCCTGGACGTGATTGGTTAGTGAGCTCAGTCTGTCTTTAAACTAACGACAAGTTGAACGTACAATCGTACTAACGATCTCCGTCTTTGAGGTCACAGAACTTCAGATTGCTCTTGAAGTTAAGGAAGATCTTTAATGAGACATCGTTAACTCGATATAAAGACAAAGTTTGTTTCTTAATCTTTGACAAACTTTTGAAACTCTTAACAAAAAAAGAGCCAATCACAAACAACGATTAATTATCTTTCATTAAAGTCAAATGTTTAATACACACTGAAGTCAGTTTGAAGGATTAATGAATGAAATCATCTAATTATCAATGAATCTGAATGGATGAACATTCAAGTTTTCACCTTCATGAAAGGGTTAAATAACAGAATTCATCATTTATTCAACATTAATTCAACATTTATTCATTTATTCAACATTTATTCATTTATTCAACATTTATTCATTTATTCGACATTAATTCAACATTTATTCATTTATTCAACATTTATTCGACATTAATTCAACATTTATTCATTTATTCAACATTTATTCGACATTAATTCAACATTTATTCAACATTAATTCAACATTTATTCAACATTTATTCGACATTTATTCGACATTAATTCGACATTTATTCAACATTTATTCAACATTAATTCAACATTTATTCGACATTTATTCGACATTTATTCGACATTAATTCGACATTTATTTGACATTAATTCGACATTTATTCATTTATTCAACATTTATTCGACATTAATTCAACATTTATTCATTTATTCGACATTAATTCGACATTTATTCAACATTTATTCGACATTTATTCGACATTTATTCGACATTAATTCGACATTAATTCAACATTAATTCGACATTTATTCATTTATTCAACATTTATTCGACATTAATTCAACATTTATTCATTTATTCGACATTAATTCGACATTTATTCAACATTTATTCGACATTTATTCGACATTTATTCGACATTAATTCGACATTAATTCAACATTAATTCAACATTTATTCAACATTTATTCGACATTTATTCAACATTTATTCGACATTAATTCAACATTAATTCGACATTTATTCAACATTAATTCAACATTTATTCAACATTTATTCGACATTTATTCGACATTAATTCGACATTTATTCAACATTTATTCAACATTAATTCAACATTTATTCGACATTTATTCGACATTTATTCGACATTAATTCGACATTTATTCGACATTAATTCGACATTTATTCATTTATTCAACATTTATTCGACATTAATTCAACATTTATTCATTTATTCGACATTAATTCGACATTTATTCAACATTTATTCGACATTTATTCGACATTTATTCGACATTAATTCGACATTAATTCGACATTTTTTAGACATAGACAAACTTTATTGTCACCCAACAAGACATTTCAAAAATACATTTGAGCGAAATTTCGTTGCAAAGGCTCAGAATAAAACAAGAGACATGGTAATAAATAAATATAAACGTATATGTGATATGAAATAGAATCAAATACAAAAGAAAAAAATAAAATTGTGACGTATAAATAGAAATATGAATAGTGCAAATAGAGTTACAGAATTATCCGTGCAATAGAGTTCACAGTATCAGTGTAAACCTGATCGACTGAGCCTGGTCAGCTGCTGCAAAGTCTCATGGGAAATATTCTGTCTCCATGACAGTGCAGGTGAAGGCCGCCACACGTCATGCGACCAACATCAATATGTGGCCGGGAGCCAAAGAAGAATATACAATATAGGTGTGTGTGTGTGTGTTCTGCATCACTGAGCGGCCGTCATCTTTCTGTCCTCTGATTCGTTCAGTCTTGTCTGCTGGGATGCAGTTACCATGACGACGGCATCTTAAAGAGAAGAGAGATGACCTGTTGATGTCACATCATGTAACAAATAAAACAATTGGTCGATTAATCAGCTGACTGATTGCAGTTCTGTGATGTCACTTCCTCCTCCATCACAGTGAATCTATTTAACAGCTGAAGTTATTTTATCAATTTAATAATTAATTATCAGTTTTTATCAAATCAAAGAAAAAAACAGTTTGCACTTCAGACACAACAAAAACATAAATAACATAAGATGCAGACATTTAGAATTATTATTTTTTTTATTAATTAATTGATTAATTAATTATTGTTTATATTTAAATGTATTTGTTGAAGCTATCTTTCCAAACTCTTTATTCCAAATAAAGTGACCCTCTGATCAACAGACATCTGAAGAAACTGTGACATTTTCATATTCAGGCTGACTGTGAATGTGTGGACGCTGATAAACCATCAAACTGTACTCAGATCAGTTAAATGTCAGCAGCCTGGGACAGGAACAGGAAGCTATCTTTTCACATTAAAGGTCTCTTTTTATTCAGCACAAACTTAAAGTACAAAAACACATGAAAATATCAAAATCTTTAGTGTTCATTGGTGAAAATATAAACATTTACACATAAAACAGCAGAAAATGGAAGAACCCAAAGTAAAGCATGAACAGTGACTGAAAGTCTTTAAAGTCTTAAATGTGTCTCTATGTGTTTTTGTATTTATGCATGTATGACATGTTTAATATTTCACCAGGTTCAGGGGAAGCCGTATGTGTTCGATAGAGTCCTCCCTCCAAACACTGAACAGGTTCAGGTATATGACACCTGTGCCAGACAGATCGTTAAAGGTTAGTTCACCTCATTGTTGACCCACCCTGCCTGTCTGGCATCAAAACACGATTAAAGTCACCTGGAATAACACGCAAAGTCACATGTTATAACATGATAAAGTCACATGTTATAACATGATAAAGTCACATGTTATAACATGATAAAGTCACATGTTATAACATGATAAAGTCACATGTTATAACATGATAAAGTCACATGTTATACATGATAAAGTGATGACATGTATGTTGCGTGTGTTTCAGATGTCTTGGGTGGATATAATGGGACCATCTTTGCTTACGGTCAGACGTCATCTGGGAAGACTCACACCATGGAGGTCAGCCTGATTCATTGCATTTTTGAATTAATTTTGATAAATACATTTAGAATAACACGCCTTAATGTTGACATTAACAGGGAGGGGAGGATAAATATTTCATTTTTTAAATGTTTGTATGTAATTTTCCAGGGGAACCTGCATGACCCACGTCTGATGGGAATCATCCCTCGTATCGCGAGAGACATCTTTGACCACATCTACTCCATGGACGAGAACCTGGAGTTTCACATTAAGGTGGCGATGTCATCATGAAATCATTGTTCATATGTTGTTTATGACTTATATTCATAATACTCACTCATCTGAAAATCTTAACTGAAAACTCTACTCAAACCTTCTCTCTCTCTCTCTAACTAAACTTCTTCCCTGAGTCTCTATGCTCGCTCGTCCAGCAGGTTCTCCTGGATCGTGGCTGCTGCTGTGGTCCACCATATAAAGCATTACTGTCATTATTGCTACCATCTCCACTACAGTTTACTGCTGCTGTGCATCTGTGTCTCTCTATCACAGCTGCTGCTGTAATCATTCTATCATTCATTGTAACTGTACAACATGTTTGTGTTGATTGTTCTGTACATGTGACATCCATGTGACGTCTGTCCGTCCTGGCAGAGGGATCCCTCCTCTGTGGCTCTTCCTGAGCTTTCTTCCACATGTTTTCCCTGTTAAAGGGGAACCGAGGGTCTAAGGACAGAGGGAGTCACTGCCTGTACAGACTGTGAAGCCTCTGAGGAGAAATGTGTTTGTGACTTTGGGCTGTACAAATAAAATTTGATTTAATTCATCATGTATTTATATTTATTCATTATTTTTGCATGACATTTAGCTTCATCTTTTTCATAATGATATCTGAAGTGTTGAGTCGTCCACAGTAAACAAAGAGTTAAATCTGTTCTGTGATCAGATGTCCTGCAGAGAAACCAGTGAGGCGTTCACTGACTCACCTTCTCTCCATATGTTTACTGTTCACCAGCTGGTCCTTTTTTGATATTAAGAGTACAACATGTATAAATCCCATGTAACATATAATAACTGTGTAATCATCATGTTTATTTACAGTTTACATGCAGATTTGAGGATTCATCATTTCTGACATATTATAAACAGAATAAATTAACATATCATTTCATGTATACATGATATAATGAAACGCATCTGTTCTTCTCTGCAGGTCTCTTATTTTGAAATCTATCTGGATAAAATCAGAGACTTACTTGATGGTGATGATCATTTAACATTTGATTTGATTTAACATTTTTATATATTTTTATGATTTAAAGTGTTCATGAACCTTCTGATGGATATGTTTCATGTTTCAGTGTCTAAGACGAACTTGGCTGTCCACGAGGACAAAAACAGAGTTCCCTTTGTCAAGGTATCAAAATATTCACTACATTAAGAATCATTCATGTCTATATATACCTGTACTATAGTATCACTGTCAGTACTGCAGTATCAATACAGTAGTATCAGTACTGTAGGGTCATTATAAGTACTATGGCATCAGTGCTTTGTTGATGTGTCCTTCCTGTCAGGGCTGCACGGAGCGTTTTGTTTCCAGTCCTGATGAGGTCATGGATGTCATCGATGAGGGAAAAGCAAACAGACATGTTGCCGTCACCAGTGAGTCTCTGCCTGTACTACTCATACTCCTGTACTACTAGTAGTACTAATAGCATTATTACTATTAACTCTATGACTATAATAATTGTCAGTGAAGTTGCGAAAAAGCTTCTTCTGTTACCCAGTAATAGTAGTAGTAGTATCGTGTAATTAATACTGCGGTATGAAAAGTATTGAGAAGTATTTCTTTGTTTCTGCAGACATGAATGAGCACAGCTCTCGCAGTCACAGTATTTTTCTGATCAACATCAAGCAGGAGAACGTGGAGACGGAGATGAAACTGTCAGGCAAACTTTACCTGGTCGACCTGGCAGGCAGTGAGAAGGTCACACTGCTCTTTAATATTTATGTAACATTTTTGAAATCAGTCATTGGAAAATCACATTTCCAGGAGTCACATAAAAATGTGGAGTTAATCTAAAAATAAATAATATAATGAGATTGATCATTAATTCTTTGACTGATTGTTCATTTTTTTTCTTTTATGTATTGCTGTTCTGCTTCAGGTGAGTAAAACGGGAGCAGAAGGCGCCGTGTTAGACGAAGCCAAGAACATCAACAAGTCTCTTTCTGCTCTTGGAAACGTCATCGCCGCTCTGAGTGAAGGAACAGTGAGTCCAAAGAAATGTTTTTTAAATAGAATTAAACACGTTAAACTGAATTTGTCAATGTATCAATTTGTCATGTTATTTTCTTCTATATTAATGTGTAATGTTCACCTCTCATACATAATAATAACACTAGCGACTGTCTGGTGAATGTCTTTGAGGATCGATGAGCTTTGGAATGAATGTGAATTCATGAAGAGTAAATAAAAATAAAAAAAACATCACATTTAATAATTCTTGATGACTTTGATTTGGTCAGATTACAGTCCCACCCTGTAGTAATCTGTGAAGTACTTGGAGTGTGACCCAGGCCTGTGGGCTCCAGGTGGTCGTAACTCCCTGAGTCCAGAGAGTTTTATGACCCGGGTGATGTGAACTAGCTGTGTAGGAAAATCACCATCATTAGCTAACGTAATGCTAACGAACACATCATTGTCTTGAGCTGAAATATCCAAAACTTCATATGTTCCACAGGAACTTCCTCTTTGATTCAGTTTGACAGTGGATTTTATTGTTGTGTTCATATCTGGTTTGTCATGTATTTATAGAAAACCCACGTCCCATACAGAGACAGTAAGATGACTCGGATCCTGCAGGACTCACTGGGAGGGAACTGTCGAACCACCATCATAATCTGCTGCTCTCCATCTGTTTACAATGAGGCTGAAACCAAGTCCACCCTCATGTTTGGACAGAGGTACTGTCCTTGTTCCAAAAGCCCAGAGTCCCTTACGCTTCCCATCATTTGAACTCTCTTTTTGACAGGGTTTTGTGTTTAGACCACATAACCATAGACCTGCCAGGAGGTTCTGTCCTACCTGACCCTGAGCCATGTAAACCATCTGCTTCACCTGACACTACCACCATCTCTCCTTTGCAACAGAGCAAAACAGTTTGCTCTGTTGATGTTGAATAAACATATAGTTACACTTTGGTTAAATATATGCAGTATGTCCAGTATTAGTGTTCACATTCATTGCTGTGTGTGTGTGTGTGTGTGTGTGATGCATTGAACATCCTTTTAGTGGATGTTGATGGTTGAAGGAGTTCACCTTAGAAGTATTGCCACATTATGCATAATTTCTGCACCAATACTGGTCACTGTGTTGGGAAGTGTTTGTATCAAGATGTTTGCATGGACTAAAGGTTCTCAGGTTGGAGTGAGGTAGTTGTACAGGCTTCTACAGATGTCTGTCACATCTTACACATCATAATGTCCATCAGTACGTTCATCCATCATCAACAGCACACAGTGTTTGTGAAAACCACTCCCTGTGTCGTTTTTGTGTTTTAGAGCTAAAACCATAAAGAACACAGTGTCTGTAAACCTGGAGCTGACGGCTGAGGAGTGGAAGAAGAAGTATGAGAAGGAGAAAGAGAAGAGCAGGAGTCTGAACATCACGATCCAGAAACTGGAGAATGAGTTGAAACGTTGGCGGAAAGGTAAACTGAACAAATAGTTCATGATACAAAGATGATTATTAGGAACAGAATTGGCCAAAGCAGCACATCGCACCGCAGATGGATAGTGATCGATTTGAATCAGCTCTTTACCTGTATGATCTTTTCCCACATTTGTTTCAAGAGCTTTTACAGAGTTGATTTGTAGCTAACAGATGAGCTGTGAAGCTTTGCTTCAGTTTTCCAGATAATATTTACTAGTTGCTGCTAGTTCAGCCTTTCTTAACTTGATCAGGTGAGTCTGTACCTGTGGAGGAGCAGCTGAGCAACAAAACCAAGAAAAGCAACAGTGAGGCGACAGCACTGATTGACAACTTGGTCCCAGTCCCCGTCTCTCTCTCAGACGAAGAGAAGACACAGTATGAGACGCTTATCACCAACCTTTACCATCAGCTGGATGACAAGGTGAGTTTTACCTAATATTATCTGGACTGAGTCTCTACCATCATATGATTGCAGGTGAGGCTTACCTGTAGTATCACTTGTTCTGTCTGTCTGAGTCTGTGAAACATTAAACATCTGCTGACTTATGTTTAAGGATGATGAAATCAACCAGCACAGTCAGACAGCCGAAAAACTCAAACAGCAGCTGATCGATCAAGACGAGGTGAGTCTTACCTGAACCTCCTCACCTGAACATTAAACCTCTCCTGAACGTTAAACCTCCTCACCTGAATGTAAATGTACTGTGTATCTAACATCTATCAGTGTAACCACCATCCCTCCAACTATTTCAGCTGTTGGTGTCAAGGCGTCAGGACTATGAGCGTCTACAGGAGGAGTTGTCACGTCTGCAAAGGGACAGTGACTCAGCCAAAGAAGAGGTGAAGGAAGTGCTGCAGGCATTAGAGGAGCTTGCTGTTAACTACGACCACAAGAGTCAAGAGGTGGAGAACAAGAATCGCTGCAACGAACAGCTGAATGAGGAGCTCGCACACAAGACTGTGAGTCAACATAAAGAAAAGGGTCAGGAAAGTAGGATGATATGATGTATGGATAGTAGGACAATATAATGGTAGGATGATATGATGTAAGGTAGGATGGTAGGACGATGTGCTGAAAGGACAATAATGAAAGAACGATGTAATGAAAGGATGACGTGATGGTAGGATGACGTGATGGTAGGATGATGTGATGGTAGGATGATGTGATGGTAGGATGACGTGATGGTAGGATGATGTGATGGTAGGATGATGTGATGTTAGGATGACGTGATGGTAGGATGATGTGATGGTAGGATGACGTGATGGTAGGATGACGTGATGGTAGGATGATGTGATGGTAGGATGATTGTGATGTTAGGATGACGTGATGGTAGGATGACGTGATGGTAGTGATGATGTGATGTTAGGATGACGTGATGGTATGGATGATGTGATGGTAGGATGACGTGATGGTAGGATGATGTGATGGTAGGATGATGTGATGGTAGGATGACGTGATGGTAGGATGATGTGATGGTAGGATGATGTGATGGTAGGATGACGTGATGTTAGGATGACGTGATGGTAGGATGACGTGATGGTAGGATGATGTGATGTTAGGATGACGTGATGGTAGGATGATGTGATGGTAGGACGATGTGCTGAAAGGACAATAATGAAAGAACGATGTAATGAAAGGATGACGTGATGGTAGGATGACGTGATGGTAGGATGATGTGATGGTAGGATGATGTGATGGTAGGATGATGTGATGGTAGGATGACGTGATGGTAGGATGATGTGATGGTAGGATGATGTGATGTTAGGATGACGTGATGGTAGGATGATGTGATGGTAGGATGACGTGATGGTAGGATGACGTGATGGTAGGATGATGTGATGGTAGGATGATGTGATGTTAGGATGACGTGATGGTAGGATGACGTGATGGTAGGATGATGTGATGTTAGGATGACGTGATGGTAGGATGATGTGATGGTAGGATGACGTGATGGTAGGATGATGTGATGGTAGGATGATGTGATGGTAGGATGACGTGATGGTAGGATGATGTGATGGTAGGATGATGTGATGGTAGGATGACGTGATGTTAGGATGACGTGATGGTAGGATGACGTGATGGTAGGATGATGTGATGTTAGGATGACGTGATGGTAGGATGATGTGATGGTAGGACGATGTGCTGAAAGGACAATAATGAAAGAACGATGTAATGAAAGGATGACGTGATGGTAGGATGACGTGATGGTAGGATGATGTGATGGTAGGATGACGTGATGAAAGGATGATGTGATGAAAGGATGATGTGATGGTAGGACAGTGATGAAAGGATGATGTGATGAAAGGATGATGTGATGAAAGGATGATGTGATGGTAGGATGATGTGATGGTAGGATGACGTGATGGTAGGATGACGTGATGGTAGGATGATGTGATGGTAGGATGATGTGATGAAAGGATGATGTGATGGTAGGATGATGTGATGTTAGGATGATGTGATGGTAGGATGACGTGATGGTAGGATGATGTGATGGTAGGATGACGTGATGGTAGGATGACGTGATGGTAGGATGACGTGATGAAAGGATGATGTGATGTTAGGATGACGTGATGGTAGGATGATGTGATGGTAGGATGACGTGATGGTAGGATGACGTGATGGTAGGATGATGTGATGGTAGGATGACGTATGGTAGGATGACCGTGAGTTAGGATGATGTGATGAAAGGATGATGTGATGGTAGGATGATGTGATGTTAGGATGACGTGATGGTAGGATGATGTGATGGTAGGATGACGTGATGGTAGGATGACGTGATGGTAGGATGATGTGATGAAAGGATGATGTGATGTTAGGATGACGTGATGGTAGGATGATGTGATGGTAGGATGACGTGATGGTAGGATGACGTGATGGTAGGATGATGTGATGGTAGGATGATGTGATGTTAGGATGACGTGATGGTAGGATGATGTGATGGTAGGATGATGTGATGGTAGGATGATGTGATGGTAGGACGATGTGATGAAAGGACAATAATGAAAGAACGATGTAATGAAAGGATGACGTGATGGTAGGATGACGTGATGGTAGGATGACGTGATGGTAGGATGATGTGATGTTAGGATGACGTGATGGTAGGATGATGTGATGGTAGGATGACGTGATGGTAGGATGATGTGATGAAAGGATGATGTGATGAAAGGATGATGTGATGGTAGGATGACGTGATGGTAGAATGATGTGATGGTAGGATGACGTGATGGTAGGATGATGTGATGGTAGGATGATGTGATGAAAGGATGATGTGATGGTAGGATGACGTGATGGTAGGATGATGTGATGGTAGGATGACGTGATGGTAGGACAGTGATGAAAGGATGATGTGATGAAAGGATGATGTGATGAAAGGATGATGTGATGGTAGGATGATGTGATGGTAGGATGATGTGATGGTAGGATGATGTGATGAAAGGATGATGTGATGGTAGGATGATGTGATGGTAGGATGACGTGATGGTAGGATGACGTGATGGTAGGATGACGTGATGGTAGGATGATGTGATGGTAGGATGACGTGATGGTAGGATGACGTGATGGTAGGATGACGTGATGGTAGGATGACGTGATGGTAGGATGATGTGATGGTAGGATGACGTGATGAAAGGATGATGTGATGAAAGGATGATGTGATGGTAGGATGACGTGATGAAAGGATGACGTGATGAAAGGATGACGTGATGGTAGGATGACGTGATGGTAGGATGACGTGATGGTAGGATGATGTGATGGTAGGATGACGTGATGAAAGGATGACGTGATGAAAGGATGACGTGATGGTTTGTTTGTTTCAAGGTGAATCTGGAGGCTGTTCAGAGAGAGTTGTGCACCCTGCAGGACATCAGTTCTCATCATAAGAAGAGGTCTGCAGAGATTGTCAGTCTGCTGCTCAGAGACCTCAGTGACATTGGCAGCGTCCTCGGCACCACCGACCTGAAAGCTGTAAGGCTGATACTGTACTTTTCCCGCCACATTTCCCTCATCACACTCTGCCAGTAATACTCATTTCATGAGTATTCATGAGTACATCTTTATTAAATTATTAAATCAAAGTCATTAAGACACCCAGAATCACTTCCAAGATGACAAGATGATTCAACTTCAGTGACTTCAGTGACTGCCATGAATTCCCACTGATCACCAGAGAGAGCCGCAAGGTCCAAAACAGAGCAAGCTGTTGTTGTGTATTATCTGTGCTCAGGAGGCCAGACGACATCATGCTGGTAGTAAAATGTGTTTCCCTCCTCAGATGACAGAGGTGAGCGGCGTGATGGAGGAGGAGTTCACCACTGCTCGTCTCTACATCAGTAAGATGAAGTCAGAGGTCAAATCTCTGGTAAACCGCAGCAAACAGCTCGAGGTCAACCTGACAGAGAACATCTCCAAGATAGAGTCCAACGAGAAGGAGCTCAACACCTGTCAGCTGCTCGTGTCCCAGGTAACACGTTAAATAAGATGGACTTCATGACACGGATACACAGAACAAATATATTATTTTGGTGTAAGGGTTTCACATGGAGTAAATGTTTACTACATGTAAATAAAGTGTAGTCAATGTGAGTGTTTGTCATGATTAACATTAATTAACTTTATCTTAATTGTCATGTTGGCGCTGAAGCTTCAGGCGAAGATTGTGTCTCTGACAGACGACCTGCAGAAGGTGGAGCAGAAGAAAAGGAAACTGGAGGAGAGTCAGGATGCTCTGATGGAGGAGGTCGCCAAACTCCATGCTCAAGGTCAGACAGTGTAACCATGGTTACAGGAAATGCTGCTCTCTGATTGGCTTGCATCTCTCTGTTAAACAGAAGATGACATAATGTCTTTGTTCAGGTCAAATGCACGAGGTGACGGTGATGGACAAAGAGAAAGAACACATGAGCAGACTGAAGGATGCTGTTGAGATGAAGGTGAACGTCATTCAGTCCAACTGATCCAGAACATGTCAGAACAGAGTATTCTAAAAACTAAGTACATATGATTTATCAACATGATTTATCACCTGTTCAACCACCTTCAGAGACCTCTGGAGAAATCTGGTGTTCCTCAGAGGTTGCAGGTGAAGTTGTAGGTAAATGAAGTATTCCTGTTGTGTGTGTTCTGTAGAGAACCCTGGAAGAACAGATGGAGAACCACAGAGAGGTTCATCACAAACAGCTGAGTCGCCTTCGTGATGAGATTGAGCAGAAGCAGAGAAATGCTGACCAACTCAAAGAGTGTGTTATTGATTATAAGTAGTGATCAATGACTTATTGTTTGACCTTAATTAACTTTTTTTATTTGTGTGTGACACTTGTTATGGGAATTTTTTAAGAAAACCCTTGAATTAGGAGAACCGGATTCAAAGCATCAAAAGTTTAAGTTGAATTTATTGTTCTTGTACAAGAGGAGCGTTTCACAGTGCAACACACCAAATGAGTTACAGAGAAAAAGGCTCCCTGAGGATCTCTGACAATTGGTTCTTATACCTTTTCCCTAAAAATGGGCTGTCTCAACCCTTGCCATTGTTAACAGACAATTTACATATTAGTTCAAGACTGTTATTCTTCAACATGCCCCCCAACCTAAATGTCACCTCTCTTATCTGTATCTGACCTTTTGGTCCTAAACTTTACCTCACCCTGCCAGTCTCAGTAACATCAAAAGGAAGTGCACTTTACGACATGGGATATAAATAAATGGGAACACACAAACAAAAAGGTGAAGCATCTAAATAGCAGTGCAATCCCAATTTTTATAACACTATTCATTTTTCAGTTTTAATCCATAAACATGTCATAATTTATTTTTTCTCTGTGAATTTTTAATCTTTGACTTTTATGTGATTACAGCTGTATGGATGTGTGTGAGTGATAAGTTGAAGTGCTGCCCGGGACACCTGTATCTGAATACATGTTTTGTGGTTTCAGTATGAATCAGGCTCTGCAACTGGAGAACAGGAAGCTTCAGTCGGACTTTGACAAACTAAAGGCTGAGGATCAGAACAAAGACCAGAAACTCCAGAAACTGCAGTAAGTTTGTCCCTTTCTGCTACATCAGTCAGCTCACCTGGCATTGCTTTCCTGCCACACCTCTGTCCTCCACAATGATTTAGTTCAGTGCTTCGCGCAAGGCTCCGTCAAGGGGGGGCGCGTTTGACCTCGGGGAACATGCTTTTTTTTTTTTTTTTTTTTTTTTTACTGTCCTAGAATAAAGTGCAATTGCACTTCCACTACATTAGGGGGCAGTGGCGCTCTCATTGGCAGAGTGTGCGCAGGGAGCATTCGCTCGGTGGTGTAGGAGTTTTGTTTGCACTGAGCATGCGCACTAAAACAAGGGTGCCCAATACGTCGATCGCGAGCTACCGGTCGATCGCCAGACGTGATCAAGTCGATCGCAGAGGCGCCCACCGCCGCAGCCGGCAGTATGGTGGGCCATCCACCCCGCTCCTGTGCGCCAGTATGTTGGGCTGTCCACCGCGCCCGCCGGTACACTTCTGTAAAAAAACACACAAATAAAACGCCGTTTTATATATCCCAGCATGCACCGCGCACTACTTCTTCTACTGGGGAAATGGAGTTAGCGGCTGCTTACTGTAGTTCCCAGACCTGTTGCGGCTCAGTATTGATTCATTTATAAGGCGCACCGGATTATAAGACGCATGGCAAGATTTTGAAAAAAATTACGATTTTTAGGTGCGCCTTATAGTGCGGAAAATACGGTAATTTTATTTTTCAGGTTCATATGGTTTGACATGGTCAGTCAAAAAAATGTGTAGTTTAATTAAGGATTTAATTTTATTTTTGAATTTCAGATGCACTTTAAATCTTTTCTGTTACAGTTAATAAGCTGTTCTTTGTTGTGAGTTGGTCCCTATTCTTTTTTATTCTCTTATACGTTATCGTTGTTATGCACAGGTGTAACTTATAACAATTTTTATGGACAAATGATACTATTTATAGTCACGCGGGGGGGGGGGGGGGGGGGGGCATGTAGCTGCATCATATTGATCCATGTTACAGTTTATAGTTAGTTAATGAGTTGCTGCTGCTGTGCATCTGTGTCTCTCTATCTCGCTCTATTTATCTATCTATCTTGATCTGGCACTATATAAATAAAGTTGAATTGAGTTGAAATTGAATGATCAGTTAGACCTGGTTTGTTCTGGTTCAGGTTCCTGAATGAAAAGAGGGAACAGGCCAAAGAGGACCTGAAGGGTCTCGAGGAGACGGTGGTATGTGAATTATTATTTACATTGAACATGTGATCATCTGCAGCCATCACAGACCTGAAATCAGATTTATGGAATTGATTTCACTGATTTGTTTTGATTGGTTGCCTTTTATGTCATCAAACAGGCCAAAGAGCTTCAGACACTAAACAACCTTCGTAAAGTCTTCATCCAGGACCTCGGAACCCGAGTCAAGAACGTAGGAACCAGTCCAGACACATGTTGGTTGTTTGGTTGACTGACTGATGGACTAATTGAGGATTTCTTCTTCAGAGTTCAGAGAACGACTGTGACGAGGCTGGCGGCAGTTTGGCTCAAAGACAAAGGATCATCTTTTTAGAAAACAACCTGGAGCAGCTCAGTAAGGTCCACAAACAGGTGAGTGATGAAATCTGTTCACTAAGACACTAGGATTTTGCTTTTTTTAGGGCCTGAGCGCCAAACAATGTTCGGGCAGCGAAAGCCCTGTTGTATCCTTGTATCCTTTTTCTTTTTTTTTTTCTTGGTGCATTTTTGAGCGGCTAAGTGTGCGTACGGCTAAGTGTACGAGAAACTCAAGTAGTAAAGTATGCTGAATCTGTATGTTTGAAACTTGGTGTGTGTGTTCTTAAGGGCTTGACAATGAAAAGTTATCAAAATTGGTTTTGGATTTGCTGTGCTATAACTTTGCCAAAAATACTCCAATCTTCCCCAAACCTCTGATATATTCTGGCGGTCTGACCTAGAACACATTTCCATGTCAACATTTGGTGATTTCCACAGCGCCTCCTAGTGGCAATAGAAAAAAAAAACACCTTTACGGTGCTGAAACTGAGTGAAAACATCAGAAACAACCTTGGGAAGAAATCCTCCAAAAATGGTGAGTTTTTGAGAAACTATGTAGACACGGTGGCCCGTCAAATAAAAAAAGTGTTGGGCTTTCATATACTTTGTCAGAGCTGTCTGAAACTTCTTGTGGTTGTTAAGACCAATATTATGCAAATTTCGTCTGCATAATTAATTAAGGGGCATGGCAAGATTGCTCTATAGCGCCCCTTGGACTTTTCTTTGAGGCAGCCCCGCCACAGTTTTGGACACAGACTTATGAAATTCAGTACATATATTCTTTGTGTCCTCCAGCTGGTGCGGGACAATGCTGACCTTCGTTGTGAGCTGCCCAAGTTGGAGAAACGTCTGCGGGCCACAGCAGAGCGAGTGAAAGCTCTGGAAGCTGCCCTTAGAGACGCCAAGGAGTCCGCCTTGAGGGACCGTAAACGCTACCAACAGGAAGTGGACCGCATCAAAGAGGCTGTCCGGTCGAAGAACGTCTCCAGGAGAGGACACTCTGCTCAGATAGGTGAGGAAGGAACACCCCACAACAACAAACTTATTTTACCCTGCACAAGGTTCTGTCCTGAGGGGGCACTGCAGAAAAGGGTTCATCCTCTGAGGAGGAAGGAGTCCAGGAGGTGACCAGATCCTCTGAAGGATCTGCTATGTCAGACTGAACTTATTTGACTCACCTGTCACCTGTCTCCATGTAGCCAAGCCGATCAGAGCTGGCCACCACCACCATCAGCACCCGTCCTCTCCATCCGTCAGGCCAACTGTACGAGGAGGGGGGGCGACATGCAGTCCACGTCACCACACTCCACGGCAACAACCATAGCAACAGCAACAACCCCTTCAGAGCCACAACAAGTAAGCTGAAGGTGAGTTGCAGTACACCAAGTCATCGACCACAGCAACCACGTTATGAAGCACAAATACCACAAGAACCATGTTATTAACCACAGCAACCATGTGATCAAAGGTGTGTCACTTCCTGTCCTGTCAGGTATCAGACGACTCCGGATCAGTTTCCTTACTTTGGATTCTCCTGCTCTTCTCACCACTCTGCCTTTACTGGAACCAGATGACTTTCCACAGCCATTCCACCTTAAAAGCCATTCCACCTTATCAGCCAACAAATTTCAACTGCCTTACTCGGTCTTTCAGTCTTTTCTTTTTCTGTCACACCTCATATATATATATATATATATATATATATATATATATATATATATATATATATATATATATATACACTTTATATTACAGTTTAACCAGTTCAATATTTTTTTATTTAATTTAAACATTGATTGTTTGTCATCAAAAAAAACTGAATCTGTTTGATGAATGTTTACATGAAGTTTCTATGACTATATTTTAATGGTGTAGTGAAAATGTGATATTGTGACAGCTCTCAACATTGACACTTTCTGTAAGAAATCAAACTCAAATTAAGTTTCTTGTAAAATGATGGAAATATCGCAACTTTATTGTGATTATCATGATCATATTTACCATATTACACTGATATTTTTCTTCTCATAACATTTTGACATTGCATCATAAAACAAGTCAAATATTCATATTCGGGCTTTAGGATCATTTTTGTTATTTCAAATATTTCATTTTTTTTTTTTCATTTTTTCTGGACTGAACTGGATGATTGTATTTTTCATTAATTAACATGTTGCAGAGTACTTTGTAATTATGAATTTTTAAACTTTTTTTTTTATTTTTTACAGTGAGTGTTTCTATGTGTAATATTTTTACAGTATAAAATAGTGTTAACCTGCTGTTGTTGTGTTGATGTGAAAATATCCTGAGTCTGTTGTCTATTGTCTATTAAGTTATATTTAGTAAAAGTTAAGTATTATTAAGTTATATGAAGTGATATTAAACTATATTAAGTTATATGAAGTTGTATGAACTTAATGAATATGTTGTTGTATTGATGTGAAAACATCCCGTTAAGCACAGTGTTTGTCTCTGTAGATTTTATTAAATTATGAAGTTATTAAATGAGTTTCTGTGACTCATGAAGTGAGTTCATTGAATCACATAAAAATCTGCTGAGGTTTCTGCTTTTTGACTGACTATATATTATCTATATATAAAATAAATATAATGTAGTGCTTCACAGAAAAAGAGGAATGATTAAATAAAAACGTTTAAATGGTAGGAGTGGAAGTACAAGTAAGAAAAACCAGTAAACTCAGTTTAGTCGTTCACTAATCAGATGATCGGTGGTTCGATCCCCAGATCCTCCATGTCCAAAGTGTCCTTGGACAAGATACTGAACCTGAAAATGATTCCAGATGCACCTTGAATGGCAGCCGATGCCATGAATGTGTGTGACTGGGTGAATGAGATATGTAGTGTAAACGAGAAGGAAGACTAGAAAGGCTCAGTCCATTTACAGTCCATTTAGAGACAAACAACCTTTTCCACTCACATTCACACCTACAGCCAATTCACAGTTCACAGTTCACTTGTTGTTCGTGTGCTTGGACTGTGGGAGGAAGCCAGAGAACCCAGAGAGAACCCACACATGCAAACTCCACACATGGTTTTATTTCAGTCTCCTGAAAAGTGAAAACTCTTGATGTTGGGATCCGTTGGCCTCTCAAACAGTGAGAATATTTACAAACCAAAACCTGGGCAATGCTGAGCAAGGCACTGTGTGTGTGTGTGTGCACCTGCATGTCTTTTGCGTTTTTGTGCAGATGTTTTATGCAGATGTGTTGTATGGATGATGGTTGATGTGTTTTATGCAGATGTTTTAAACAGATGTTGGTTCATGTGTTTTATGCAGATGTTATGTGCAAATGTTGGTTCATGTGTCTTGGTCACGCTCTGATAGAAGTGTCTCTGTTTCTGCTCTCTTGAGTTTGAGGTTAGTTCTTTTTTTCTGACAGGAAGTGTGGCAGTTGCAGCAGCTCGTGTGAGAAATGGCTCATCTGAAGGAACCACGTGATGAATCATACTTCCTCTAACCGTTGGGCCTTGGCTCTTGTCTTTTGGGAGCAGTGACACACAGAGATGGCAGGTTCAAGGTAAGACCAGATCTCATGTTCAGGTTTCTCCTGGTTTGTTGTTGGTGGTGGTCAGTTTGTGTTGTGTAAGTCTGAATGGTCTCATCTGTCGGCCTGAGCTCACTAATGTGTGATAAATAAGGCACAGACAGTTTAATGTTACCTCATAGATGATGGACTTTTAGACAGACAGATGTTCAGAGTCAATCTGGTTTATAACAAGTATTCAATTTGTTGTTCACATGAGCTGACTGGACATCAGGAATGACTTAAGTTTTAGCTTCCGTAGGAAGGTTTCTATTTGTTTCCTGTTACTGCTTTTTAGTTCACATTGTGGTTGTTTACAGATGTCATGTTTTTTTGTATAATTATCCAATCAATGATGCAGTGATGATCATTTATCATCTCGCTGTTAGCCCTGAATATTTTTATAATTTTTTTTTTTTTAACTATGCGTGGGCATGACGACTGCCTCACATATCCTGTGTCAGTTGGCTCTACACTTCCTCAGATTTTAATGCAATACACGTATGAACAGTAGGGGCAGTATGGGGATGTGGCAGGGTCAGGAGTCACATTAGCTCTAATAACAGTGATGAAAAGTTTTGAAAACAAATATGTATCTGTACAATTTATCATTAGCACAAACATGTTTGATTCATGGGCTTTACAAACTATCTACGAACACTTCAACAGAGCAGTAAACTGCTTCAGTGTCAGCATGTTTATTGTTTACATAGCACAAATTCAGAGATCCAATGTGGTCTGATCAGTATGTGAACAGTTTTGTTGCAGCTGGTCATCTACATTAAAAAGCAAGTTAACAACCACCTGCTGAACTGATACATCTTCCTTTGTAAAATGATCTAGTCTCTGTAGATACCCGCTATGATGTGGGTTCTGCTCAAGGTTTCTGAAGACGTTTTTCTTGCTCATGGTGTGAATTGTTGACACCATCGGTCGACCAGCTCTGTATGGGCAGAGTCAGGAGATAAGAAATCAAACTGAATGATAAAATCTGTTTTAAACTAAAAAGTCAATGCTGCAGCCTGCATGCAGACACACTTCTTCACTGGTGTCATTATTTGTTCTTCTGTGACTTTGATGGCTGGTCTGGATCAGGATCAACTGAAGGAGCTGCCCTCGTCTCTTAGCTGAGCTCTGATTGTTAACTTACATACAGACAGATGTTGAGTAACCACAGTGAAGCAATCTGAGCTACAAACAGGAACCAGTCAAAAGTCCAGACTCCTCTGGATCCAACATTCACTGAATGTTCACTGAATGTTCCCTGAATGTTCCCCTACTGCACTTCAACAAAAACAGAATGAATTAAGGAGGCAGCATTCTTCAGGAAGTGGTCTTTGAGTGATATTTGGAGACAGTTCACTTTGTTTCCGTTTATCTCAGATTATTTCTTTAATAATTTAATAATTCTCTAATTCATAACAGAAGTTATCTCCTGACTCTTTGCATACAGGTGTAGACATGGCACATGGCAGGATGGGCCACTCAGGTTCTATTAATGCTGCATTAATGAGGCACATTTTCAGGTTCATGCCCGAACGTCACCTATTGAAAATGTTTGGCAAATATTACTACAGCAAATACTCCTCAGTTCACAAACACTTAGTGAATAGAGTGTTGTTCAATTCACATCCAATTTTATTTCTATAACTCCAGATGATAACTTCAGTTTCCATATAGAGCAGGTCAGACTGTACTCTTATGTAAGTATGTATGTAATATTATTTACAGAGTTCAATAGTTCAACCATGAGCAAGAAAAACGTCTTTAACAGGCAGAAACCTCAGACCCAAGAGAGCAAGAGAGGCACATAGAGAGGGGGGCAGATAGAGAGAGAGGGGCAGATAGAGAGAGAGGGGCAGATAGAGAGAGAGGGGCAGATAGAGAGAGAGGGGCAGATAGAGAGAGAGGGGCAGATAGAGAGAGAGAGGCAGATAGAGAGAGAGGGGCAGATAGAGAGAGAGAGGCAGATAGAGAGAGAGGGGCAGATAGAGAGAGAGGCAGATAGAGAGAGAGGGGCAGATAGAGAGAGAGGGGCAGATAGAGAGAGAGCGGGCAGATAGAGAGAGAGGGCATAGAGAGAGGTGCAGAGAAGAGACTTGAGAGCGGGGCAGATAGAGAGAGAGAGGGAGAGCGGGGCAGATAGAGATGAGAGGGGCAGATAGGAAGAGAGAGAGGGAGAGCGGGCAGATAGAGAGAGAGGCAGATGAGAGAGAGCAGATAGAGAGAGAGAGAGGGAGAGCGGTGGCAGTAGAGAGAGAGAGGGGCAGATAGAGAGAGAGATGGAGAGAGGGGCAGATAGAGGGAGAGAGGGGCAGATAGAGAGAGAGAGGGGCAGATAGAGAGAGAGAGGGAGAGCGGGGCAGATAGAGAGAGAGGGGCAGATAGAGAGAGAGAGGGAGATAGAGAGAGAGCGGGGCAGATAGAGAGAGAGAGGGAGAGCGGGGCAGATAGAGAGAGAGGGGCAGATAGAGAGAGAGGGGCAGATAGAGAGAGAGGCAGATAGAGAGAGAGAGGGAGAGCGGGGCAGATAGAGAGAGAGATGGAGAGGGGGCAGATAGAGAGGGAGAGAGGGGCAGATAGAGAGAGAGAGGGGCAGATAGAGAGAGAGATGGAGAGAGGGGCAGATAGAGGGAGAGAGGGGCAGATAGAGGGAGAGAGGGGCAGATAGAGAGAGAGAGAGGGAGAGCGGGGCAGATAGAGAGAGAGGCAGATAGAGAGAGAGGCAGATAGAGAGAGAGAGGGAGAGCGGGGCAGATAGAGAGAGAGGGGCAGATAGAGAGAGAGGCAGATAGAGAGAGAGGCAGATAGAGAGAGAGAGGGAGAGCGGGGCAGATAGAGAGAGAGATGGAGAGGGGCAGATAGAGAGAGAGAGGGAGAGATAGAGGGAGAGAGGGGCAGATAGAGGGAGAGAGGGGCAGATAGAGAGAGAGGGGGAGAGCGGGGCAGATAGAGAGAGAGGGGCAGATAGAGAGAGAGAGGGAGAGATAGAGGGAGAGAGGGGCAGATAGAGGGAGAGAGGGGCAGATAGAGAGAGAGAGGGGCAGATAGAGAGGCAGCAAAGCACCCCCACACCATCCCACCTTCTTCATGCTTCACAGTGGGAACCACACATTCTCACCATCCACCTTCTCTCAGTCTCACAAGACACAGGTCTGAACCAAAAATCTCAGATTTGGATTCCTCAGGCCGTAGTCCAGATTTCCTTTAGTCTAATGTCCATTTTTGTGTTTGTTGGTTCAAGCACTTCTCTTCTTGTTGGTCTCCCTCAATCATGGTTTCTTTGCAGTATAGAGATGAATAGAGATAATACCTGTCTACCGACTCCGAACAACAACTGACAGGCTCAAACACATTAAGGCAAGACATTCCACTGATCACCTTGTACTGATGCACTTTTCCTTTGAATCCAAACAAACAGAATCACGAACCTCCAGACTGCCACAAAACAGCCACTGCTAATTCCACCTCAGCGCAGCACAGCAGCACAGGGACCGGTTCAGATGAGGATTAAGAGTTCACAGAGCTCTGGAGACCGCCTCAGTCAGTCCAAGTCCATGGTGCTGCAGGACTCTGATGCTCCTCAGAAACCTGTAAGTAGACATTAAGAATCTCCATCCTACAGTGACCCCCGTTCACTTTATATACAGTATGTATATATATATATATAATTTTTTGTGTGTGTGTGTGTTTAGATCTCTCGACATCGCAGAAATCAGTCTCAACACAACATCATCTCCACAGGAGGTGAACTGTTGGTAAGTACGAAACACCTCAATAGGAAACAGTCCAAATCCTGTCCACTCACTTCTTTTTGGTCTTCAGTCTGGTCTCTGTTCTAGACTTTTCCTGACCTGTCAGCCCTCAACATCTGATGGATGTGATTTGGAAAATGAGGCCTTCTTCTCAACCTCTAGATGGTATACTGCTGTCTCTGTTATTTAAAGTCCTGATAGTTCTTGGTCCAATTCTTGGTCCATCGTCGTTAAGTCTTCCCTGTCGATAGGAAGTGTCCTTTCCTATTTTAAGTTTATTTGGTCCACATCAGAGAAATGGAACTGTGAACTACAGGGCTCTGAGCTTTAGAGAAGGTTGTTTTGAATTAACTCACTGCTGCACTGAAGAGGCTCGATGAACAACTGTAACGGCCCCTGGCCTTTAGACAGACTGTGCGTGTTGTGTTTGCATTCTTCTGTTTCTTTAAGGTCTTCCTGATGGTTTGACCTTTAGAAGCTCGGTGATATCTCCTCTTCCTCCTGCTCCTACTCTCCTGGTCCCTCCTAGGGGGCTGGTGTCTTTCAGGCACCCACTTTGGTTTTGTTTAGTTGATTGTGTTTAGGGCCGCAACGAATGATTATTTGGGTTGTTGACTAATTTGTCGTTTATTTTTTCAATTAATCACAATTATTTCTACAAAACAGAAAGGTGCATCATTTCAGAAGTCTGTGCATCATGTTTTATCACAGTCTAATACCTGATTTTCTAAAGTGATTAAATATCTTACAAATTAATGCTCAAAATTAGAATTAATTAAAAGAAAAACTACTTATTTGGCAAATGTAACTTTTTTCATAAATGATTGTACTGGCCAAGTCTGTGCACATAATTAACAAATGAAAGTATTCAAAGAGTGTCTGATCTGTATATCTCCACTGCACCTCTCATCTGATGACACGGAGAGCATGAACTCACAACAACTACAGCGCTTCAGATTTTGTATTTTAACAAATCTGTTTTGGTTGCACACTAATGCATGAATATGTCTTTGTATCCACTTCAGTTTGATTTGCCTGTAGGTTGGTCGGCTAATATGAAGACACAAATACATTTATGACCGGATTTGACTGACAAAACTTGGTTTGGGAGATAGGAGGCCTCCGCCTGACAGCAATGACATGTTACAACTCACTACAAAATTGGCAGTATGTCCAATAACTCACTGATAACCTGAAAAGGTTGCGTTTGAGGTGCTCATTCATTGCTTGACAGAGTTTACATTTAACCTGTCTTCTTCTGCTTCTGCTACTGTGCCAATCTTCCAGGAGCACATTTCCTGTAGTATGTATGCTTGTAGTGGTGCTAATGAGATTTGCTCCGGCTGTACTATGTACCTGTGTCTGTCCAGGTGCAATTGAAAGGTGAACACCTGAATGTGGCTAAAATCTCAGAGGGCGGGAAGAAGCAGAGGAAAAGCTGGACTTTGATGTGGACCGTACTGACCTCAGACCAGTTGCTGTTTTATAAAGAAAGACAACAAGAAACCAGTCAGGTATACAGATACTCCAATGTATCCGTCGTATATCTCTAATTCACCTGTAATCTCTCTCTGTCTTGTGTCTCTGAACTGTAACCGCTGACCTGATGTCCACGTGTTCAGAAACCAGGAAGTAAGACTGATGTGGTTCTTCCGCTGTGTGGAGGTGTTATCGAGTGGACGACGGAGAAGTCAAGCAGGAAAAACGTCTTCCAGGTGACAAATGCATACAAACGTTCACCTGGTTCAGTAAATCTGTATTTTTTTCTCTCTGACAGAAGTGTTAAAGTGTCGAACTGATAGACAGACATAGCTAGAGTTCACAGAGTTTTACGTGTTCTTTGTTTTGGGTGTTTTGTGTGAAGGCTGCAGTTTAAATTGAGATCTTTCAGAGTAAACTATTTGTGACTGACGGAAGAATGTTTTTTCTCTGACCGTTGGATTAATCAAACGTTCTGATTAAATGTTTCTGCTTCTTTAATCTCTCCTGGTTATTTAAAATGTGTATATTTCTACCCATTACACTCCCGACTGAACTTGTTTCATCTGTTTTAGATCACAACAAACACAGGAAGTGAGTACCTCCTCCAGACTGACAGTTACTCCACAGCCTCAAAATGGTTCGATGCCATCAGAAAGACCATTGACTCTTCAGTAAGAGCCCACTTCCTTTCTAAAATGGATCTTATTTCTATCATCATTAAAATGTCTTGTTATGTCCAACTAACAGTACACAAGCCAAAAATATGACATTTACATTATGTTTTACATTTAGTAATTAAGGTGACACTTTTATCCAAAGTAACTTACAGAGAAGGGAACGATCAAGGTACAGTGTGATAAGAAAGTGTTAGTGCAGCAGTAAGTACTGTGACAGTTGATGTATCATGCTCAGCTGTTGGAACAGGAGGCCCTCTTTGAAGAGCTGGAGGTGCTGCCCACTGAGACAGAGAGAGACATGCAGTAGGACTGCGATACTTCACAATGTTAGGAGTCAGGTAGAGAGCGAGCTGGTCAGAGAATTGGCAGCTGATTGCTGCAAAGAATGATGCAAAGGTATCAGTGGTAAGGCCGGAGGAGATGGAGGGTTGAGAAGGAGGATAAGTGACTCAGTGGCATCATTAACCTTCAGAGAGGAGAATGTGCTGATTGGAGGTAGATCAGAGGCAACAATAGAGGAGAGGTAAATTGGAGATGAGTTACAGAGGAACGTAACCTTTGGTGGAGGACCAGAGAGTTGCTCTGACAGAGTGACATTAAAATGGATAAAAAGTGATCTGATAGATGGAGAGGCATTACCACCAGGACAACTGAAGATAAGCCTGAACATTAAAGACATGATGGTTCTTCAGATTATTTGTGAAATAAAAGCCTCCCTGTGACTGATTATAAACTTTTCTCCATGCAGACTAAAGCAGACGGAGGTTTTTCTCTGAGAAGGGTGAACAGTACAGAGTACCTGCCCAGACATAGCTCTCTACCTGGATATGGCTCTGCCTCCCCCAACACCAAGCAACGCAACCCAGTCCACAGACGCTCCATCAGTGAGTGATTCTTGTTATTTATATGTACAGCTGGCTGTAATGTTCCTTAAAAGCAAATCTATGTCTGTTTGTGTATAAGTCAGAAAAAGGATTCAGATTTATTATATCTCCAAAGAAAGATATTGATATGAAGGTAACCCAATACATTTAGCTGTCAAGTGTCATAAAAAAGAGTCCAGAATAAGATATTTCCTCAATGTCTAACTGGGAGTTTAGCTATAGAGACCCAAACTACTTGTACCAGGCTGTAAACATGTTTATTTCTGCTGTGAAGTTGGACATTTGAACATGGGGACTTATGGAGAATGACTCACTTCTGCAGCCAGCCTCAAGTGGATGTTTGAGGGACTGCAGTTTGTGGCTTCACTTTACAGACATGGAGGTTGCTGCTTTGTAGAAAAGGGTGTGCTGAATATTGAATATTTGATCACAAACGTCAGTGACAGCAGGTCTGTTTGGAGGAATAGACCTTTTTCACAGCAGCCATTTTGACGTGATATATCAGGTCTCAACGCAGCTGTTTCCAGTGATACGAATTAAGACTTTGTTACATTCAGTGAAGTATAGACTTTCCAGTGAACCAGCATGCATCACAGCAGCACCCTGACTGTTTGACACAAATGGAATGGAACCTTATGTAGTATCATTGGGAACACCTGTGTTTACTATTTCATGTCAAAATGACTGCTGTTGAAGTCTATGTGGAAGGTGACATTATTAAAGGCATCACTGCCAAATGCCAATTCAGTGTATAGAAACATCTGACCCACTGGGAATGAAATGAAATAAATGAATCATTCTCTACTATTATTCTGACATGTCTCACTCTTAAATTAAAGTCACAACTGATCTAAGACAGCAAATGTAAACGTCAGTAACTTTGAACATGTTTGTCTGCAGCCTAAACTAGATACATATCAGGTGAGACAAAGACAAAGAGTTGTCATGTTGCTACATCATGTTTGACATGTTAATAACATGTCAGCTGTTGAGTTTACAGACTGTTTGGTTTTCTGCAGACATGTTCAGCAGCTCCAAGCTGAAACACAGCACCTCTGATAGTGCTGACAAGAACGGAGTGAAGAACAGACTGAAGAAGTTTATCATCAGACGTCCGTCCATGAAGACTCTGCAGGAGAAAGGCCTCATCAAAGGTTTCTGTTCTTTCAGTACACACTAAAACCTAATGAACATTTACAGCTGTGAGGCCTTCTGTAACATTAATGATTAATTAGTTAACATAATCATGTCTGCCACAGATCGAGTTTTTGGCTGCCATCTTTTGACTCTGTGTGAACGTGAAGGAACCACGGTGCCGAGGTTCGTTCAGCTCTGTTTGGATGCCATAGACAAGCGAGGTACATTCAACCTTAAACGCATCACAAGAGAGCTGATGATTTCTGCACTTTGTTTATAGGGGACATTTTTATCCAGTTGTTCCTACGTTGAGATTTTTCATCTGTCTGCTGAGCATTCATCATTTCTTTTTATTCTTTGCGGTACAAAGACGAGAAAACATACACATCTATGTAAATAACCCTAACTACAGATCTATGATACTTTTTGATATCACAAAACAAATCACAAAAAAACTTTGCCACATCGTGGACTAAAGCTGCCCAAAGGTGCACCATGGTCCAGGACTCAGTCAACAAGAGTTACTCTGTGGGAAAACACTTCAGTCAGACTTCTGTAGAGTTGTGTACCACCACAGTAAATTCCTGTGTTCACTGTGTTTTCAGGTCTGGAGGCTGATGGATCTACAGAGTCAGTGGAAATCTGGCCACAATCCAGAAACTTCGCTTCATCGTAGATCAAGGTCAGTTCAACAGAAACTATTTCTTCACTGTGACTCTGTTCCAGCCGTGTTGCAAATTGTTCATAATGAATGTTTCCATTAGACACTGTGTTCAAATAAATCCTGATAGTTTTCTGTTATGTTTTTTCACAAAAGGCTCAGTCCTACTCTTTTCTGCTGCATGTCACCCTCCTCACTCACTTTGCTCTAATTTCCCCGTTTGTGTCTGTTGTTTTTTCTTGTTTGTTTGTTCCTTGTCTATTGTACAGTCTGAAGGACAATTTCTGTCTGTTCCTTGTGTTTGCCCTTTTTATTTTACTTTACTTCTATAGTGTATATTACACTTTTTCTGCTGCTGTAACAAGTGAATTTCTCCGTTGTGGGGTAAATAAAGTAGCTAAACTAATCTAATCTGATATAAAAGCTCAAAGTTTCCCATAATTTATATTATTCCTGACTTCAAAACAGCACTTCTGAAACGTATGGGTTGACAACACGCTGTGGTCCAATGTAAAATACATCAGATGGGTCAGAGTTCAGATCACCATCTGAACTCACTGGGAGAGTATGCTGCTTCACACAAGGATCATGTCTTTTCTGGTTTGTCCCCCCAGAGGAGGACCTGAACCTGGACCACAGTCAGTGGGAGGACATCCACGTTGTCACCGGAGCCCTCAAGATGTTTTTCCGTGAGCTGCCCGAGCCGCTGTTCCCCTTCAAGTCCTTCCAGCCTTTTGTGGAAGCCATCAGTGAGTCAAAAGTAAAATGCATGTTGCCCAGGTTGCAAAGCTGAAACTTCAAGGAATTTTAATAAAGCTGCTTTTTCAGACCTCAGTAATGATCAACAGATAGAAACTCATTATGTAGTCACAAATACAAATTTAATACACGTGTTAAACTACGATGTTTATACGTTAAGCAACAATGTTGACACACGTTAATGTCTAACATGCTTCACTAAAATGTGATGCACACATTAATCTTCGGCTGTTGTCATTTCTCTAAACAGAGATCAAGGAATCCAAGCACAAAGTTCAGGCTGTGAAGAAACTGATCCAGGAGCTGCCCAAACCCAACAGGGACACCATGAAGTTGCTCTTCAGCCACCTGCACAGGTATACCTACAAACTGTTGAACTACAAATTCAACCAGCTGAAAAACATTGGAAACCTTACAGTTTAAAAAGCAGTTGATTTGGTTGATTAGATAAGTGATCAATTGACAGAAACTGACTCATCGAGGCTGACATTGATATAGCTGGATCTTGTAAACTCTTTGTGCTCTTGTGTTTATTCAGTTTTGTTCCTTCTGCTGTATTTCAGAGTTCTGGACTTTTCCAGGAAGAACCTGATGTCCACTCAGGGCATCGGCATCGTGTTCGGCCCAACACTGATGTGGCCTGAGCTGGATGCAGGAAACATGGCGGTCAACATGGTCTACCAGAACCAGATCGTGGAATTCATCCTAATTGAGAGCCAACAAATCTCAACCTGGACAAGAAGTAAAGTGCCCCGAGGTGGACCCAATCATCTGATGGACTCATATTTACACATCAAAGCTAAAAACAGATTATTTCAGAAATGTAGACAGATGCTGGACTGTAGATTTTTTTTTTTGAATGATAATGAAAACAAACTGATCAATAATAAAGACTTTAAATGTTAATGACTCGTTTACCTCTTTCCACGTTTGAAAGATCCAACAATATAAAGTATGTCAAAGAATAATGTACAGCAGAGTACAGAAGTATATTTATAATTTACAGCAGTATGGTGCCTCTTCCATTTAAGCCAATGGGAGAAGCACACTAAACCCATTGTACTGTATATGTCCAATGACCTATGATACTGTAAATGGACTATATTTATAGAGCTCCTTTGTAATCTTCTGGCCACTCAAAGGTCTTTTTCACTACCTATCTCATTCACACATTTATGTACTAATGGCATTGACTGCATGCAAGGTGTCAGGGGCCAGGGGGGCCTAGCTGGGATCTGAACCATCGACCATCTAATTTTTGGATGATTCAACCCCTGAACCTACGGCCTATACCACAAACTAAACCACAGACTAAACCACGAACTGTACCACTGACCGAACCTGAACCACCTGCTGCTGGATTATAGGACAGGAATTATACATGACGGGTCACAATTGATCTGGAAAGAGGTTATCAGTGATCATATCATGTCAGTGTTATGTAACTGTACTCTCTCCTTGAGACACATATGAACAGTTTTATTTCAGTTCATTGCAGCTGTCCAGGTTTTAGACAGTCTGCGAGGACGTCACAGAGACTACGTCCAGGTTTTAGACAGTCTGCGGCGACGTCACAGAGACTACGTCCAGGTTTTAGACAGTCTGCGGGGACGTCACAGAGACTACGTCCAGGTTTTAGACAGTCTGCGGGGAGGTCAGAGACTACTTCCAGATTTTAGACAGTCTGCGGGGACGTCACAGAGACTACGTCCAGGTTTTAGACAGTCTGCGGGGACGTCACAGAGACTACGTCCAGGTTTTAGACAGTCTGCGGGGACGTCACAGAGACTACGTCCAGGTTTTAGACAGTCTGCGGGGACGTCACAGAGACTACGTCCAGGTTTTAGACAGTCTGCGGGGACGTCAGAGACTACGTCCAGGTTTTAGACAGTCTGCGAGGACATCACAGAGACTACGTCCAGGTTTTAGACAGTCTGCGGGGACGTCAGAGACTACGTCCAGGTTTTAGACAGTCTGCGGGGACGTCACAGAGACTACGTCCAGGTTTTAGACAGTCTGCGGGGACGTCACAGAGACTACGTCCAGGTTTTAGACAGTCTGCGGGGACGTCACAGAGACTACGTCCAGGTTTTAGACAGTCTGCGGGGACGTCACAGAGACTACGTCCAGGTTTTAGACAGTCTGCGGGGACGTCACAGAGACTACGTCCAGGTTTTAGACAGTCTGCGGGGACGTCAGAGACTACGTCCAGGTTTTAGACAGTCTGCGGGGACGTCACAGAGACTACGTCCAGGTTTTAAAACATGTTGACCTGTCCCTTTAATATATTCTAATGGACTGGATGGGCTCACCTCTAACCCATTATGTGATTCTGGTCTGTTCTCCGGTCCACCTTCGGACCGGCTCTGATAACTCGGCACTCTTCCTGACAGAAGGCATTTCCTACGTCAGGACGCCGCACGGGATTGGTGGAAGAGCACGGGTCGAGCAGCTTCGACACGTTCTATTGGCCAGTCCTGGTGTCAGTCACGTGGTAAACGCCGTGGAAGAAGGAGGAAAAAAACGAACTAATCCGAGTGGCGGCCATCTTGCCAGTACTCGCTCCAGCTAGGAGAGAGTGACGTGAGGCTGGACGGACGGGAGCGAACCTCGGCTGTGTATGTTCACACTATCCGGCATGTTAGACACGGCCTGACCTGCATACACGGAGCTAACTCTCCATGGTTCTCCTCCTCGGTATCCAGTTAATCAAAGCAGGCTGTTAGCTGTGGAGGGACCCGGGCCAGCAAGCTGCTCGGTGACCCAGCGGCGCAGCGAGGACTGCGGCTTTGCTTGGGAACATTTCGGCTGATGGTGGAGGACCCGGACCTGGTCTCCGATCCCGGATCACAGCAGCAGTTTGGCATGCTAACATGCTGTGAACCCCCAGCTTTAACTTTCCTCCAGCTCTGACGGTTACTGTCCAGGAAAAGCGACAGTTTCTGACTATAAAAGCCGTATGTGGAGCAGCGAGCCGCCGCCGGAGCTCCACTTCATCCCGCTTTAAACACAGCGAGCCGAGGTAAATGTTTCTGACACCATAGAAGAACAAAGGACACCTCGTCTGTCACAGACCAGCCGCATAATACTGACAGCACCGACACTGTCAGTAACAGTCTGTGATACCGGCCGCTCAGCCGCCTCTGAACAGATGAAGACACCTCAAAGTCGGCCGGTCTGTAACGGCTGCTCGGCGGTGCTTCCTGCTCACACACCGGCCTCTCTGACCAGGCCTGTCCGTACATAAACAGGACTGGACTGGATGAGTCCGGGCCGGGATATGCTGTCGGCCCTGTGTCCACCAGCAGAGGCACAGCTGGTTTAAAGGGACGCTAATCCGGCTAATGTTTGGGATTAAAACTGAAATTACGGATTGAGCCTAACCACGATGGGATCAGCCACCAAACTGGCCTTCAGCGTGTTCCTCATCTCCTGCTCCTCAGGTGAGTCACCTGTCTGAGGGTCAGCTGATTCCGCTTGATGATCCCTGGTTTGTTTACAGTATGACCACGTGACCAAATCGAGCCTGGTTATGTTGCTCGCTGGGTTTAGGTTCTGGCATGACACTCCCCATCAGCATTCCCCCATCAGCACCAGGACCTGTAAACATTCTCTTCCTCTTCCGGGTGGTCTAAAACATCTGTGGTACCAACACTACCACTGGCCCTCTGAGCTCACAGTCCGGCTAACCGACTGAGCTCACATTAACTGACAGCAGCTAACAGACTGAGCTCACATTAACTAACAGCAGCTAACAGACTGAGCTAACATTAACTTACAGCAGCTAACAAACTGAGCTAACATTAACTAACAGCAGCTAACAAACTGAGCTAACATTAACTAACAGCAGCTAACAAACTGAGCTAACATTAACTAACAGCAGCTAACAGACTGAGCTCACATTAACTGACAGCAGCTAACAGACTGAGCTAACATTAACTAACAGCAGCTAACAGACTGAGCTCACATTAACTAACAGCAGCTAACAGACTGAGCTAACATTAACTTACAGCAGCTAACAAACTGAGCTAACATTAACTAACAGCAGCTAACAAACTGAGCTAACATTAACTAACAGCAGCTAACAGACTGAGCTCACATTAACTAACAGCAGCTAACAGACTGAGCTAACATTAACTGACAGCAGCTAACAGACTGAGCTAACATTAACTAACAGCAGCTAACAGACTGAGCTCACATTAACTAACAGCAGCTAACAGACTGAGCTAACATTAACTAACAGCAGCTAACAGACTGAGCTAACATTAACTGACAGCAGCTAACAAACTGAGCTAACATTAACTGACAGCAGCTAACAGACTGAGCTCACATTAACTAACAGCAGCTAACAGACTGAGCTAACATTAACTAACAGCAGCTAACAGACTGAGCTCACATTAACTGACAGCAGCTAACAGACTGAGCTAACATTAACTAACAGCAGCTAACAGACTGAGCTCACATTAACTGACAGCAGCTAACAGACTGAGCTCACATTAACTGACAGCAGCTAACAGACTGAGCTCACATTAACTGACAGCAGCTAACAGACTGAGCTCACATTAACTAACAGCAGCTAACAAACTGAGCTAACATTAACTGACAGCAGCTAACAAACTGAGCTAACATTAACTGACAGCAGCTAACAGACTGAGCTCACATTAACTAACAGCAGCTAACAAACTGAGCTAACATTAACTGACAGCAGCTAACAGACTGAGCTCACATTAACTGACAGCAGCTAACAGACTGAGCTCACATTAACTGACAGCAGCTAACAGACTGAGCTAACATTAGCTTCTTCCTCGCCACTGTCTTTAAGGTGCTTTGCTCATGGTGGAACTGTTTGGTCTTAGTAAATAATATTATACAGAGTATAGTTTGATCTGCTCTGTGTCATGAGATAACTGAAGTTATGATCTGGAGCTATAGAAATAAAACTTGAATTGAAAAGAGGAAGAGACTTTGCGTTGATGTTTAGAGAAAAATATGGAGACCAGGATCGATTGTTTGTTTGTCTTCTGACACTGAATCAGTCTGGGACATCCTAACTGGACATATTACAGGCCGTGTGTTGTTAACCTGTCCTCCTGTCTCTTCCTCAGGTGTGTTGTTAACCTGTCCTCCTGTCTCTTCCTCAGGTGTGTTGTTAAACCTGTTCCTCCTGTCTCTTCCTCAGGTGTGTTGTTTAAACCTGTCCTCCTGTCTCTTCCTCAGGTGTGTTGTTAACCCTGTCCTCCTGTCTCTTCCTCAGGTTTGTTGTTAACCTGTCCTCCTGTCTCCTCCTCAGGTTTGTTGTTAACCTGTCCTCCTGTCTCTTCCTCAGGTTTGTTGTTAACCTTCCTCCTGTCTCCTCCTCAGGGGCGATCCTGGGTCGATCAGATACTCAAAAGTGTGTCCACTACAACTACAACCCTTCGTCTTCGTTCTCATCCTCATTGGATAGCCGGGGGAACATCAGCGGGGAGGTCACCGTTTAGGAGAGAAGGATAAAAAGGCTTCAACTGCTTTGCCACCTGAAAACACGTGTCTGGAGTCGTTCAGGTGGTCAAACAGGGCTGCTGGCTGGATGATGTCAACTGTTACGACAGGTGAGAGACACTTGAGAGACAGACATGAAGGACAGGTTGATCTGTTTCTACAGGTGAGAGACAGATGTGAAGGACAGGTTGATCTGTTTCTACAGGTGGAGGACAGATGTGAAGGACATGTTGATCTGTTACTACAGGTGAGAGACATCTCAGAGACAGACATCAAGGACAGGTTGATCTGTTACCACAAGTGAGCGACACCTGAGAGACAGATGTGATGGATAGGTTGATCTGTTACTAAAGGTTGAGAGACAGATGTGAAGGACTGTTGATCTGTTACTAAAGGTGCGAGACACCTGAGACAGATATGAAAGACAGGTTGTTTTGTTACCACAGGTGCAAGACACCTTAGAGACAGATGTGGAGGACAGTTTGATCTGTTAACTACAGGTTCATCTGCCATTGTCCGTCATCTCTTCAGGTGACCCTCACCCCTGACATTTGTCGGGTCACCTGATCCTCACCCTGACATTTTTCAGGTCACCTGACCCTTACCCTGACATCCTAATAGGTGGACATCTAATAGTGTGGTGGTTCTTCTCCTGACAGGACCGAGTGTGTGGAGATGAAAGATGTTCCTGAAGTCTTCTTCTGCTGCTGTGAAGGAAGTCTGTGTAACCACAAGTTCTCCTACAGTCCAGACACCAACCAGACCCCAGTACCATGTAAGACCCATGTAGACCTGGTACCATGTAAGACTCCCGTAGACCTGATCAGGATGTTCTGAACTGTAACTTTTATAAATGTACTTTTTACATGTAATATTTCTCCCCCTCTCCTGTTTCCATAGCGACGAACAAACCAGTGACGGCGAAGCCTCCAGTGCTCACCACTCTGATGTACTCACTGGTTCCCATCATGGCCGTCTCCGCCATTGTACTCATCTCCTTCTGGATGTACAGACACCACAAACTGGCCTACCCACCTGTCCTGGTACCCACACAGGTGAGACACGAACACTAGTCTAAATGTCCAGGTTCTGAACTCATCGTACAGAGGGATCAGTCCTTAATTGTCCCATCAGGTTCATTTCTGTTGTGAGCAGATGACATTCAACTTGATCGCCCATCAACATTTAATGAATGCATTACAGAGAAACATCAGTGAACAACTTGTCAAGTTTAAATTATTTTTCTTTATCTCTAAATCTCTGAATCTCTAAACTCCAAACAAAAACTGAGGCTGCTGAATAGAACCAGACCTGGAGAGTCTTTTATACCCTGTTTATATATTATTAGTGTGGATGCCCAAAACTTCATTCTTATTATTCCATTTTCCATATGTTTTTTGGCACCTAACTACTCCCACAAATCCTGTCCTACGAATATAAAAA
Organism: Nibea albiflora; assembly: GCA_014281875.1. Lineage (NCBI taxonomy): Eukaryota > Metazoa > Chordata > Actinopteri > Sciaenidae > Nibea > Nibea albiflora. Next base: position 19,294 of record CM024796.1, on the reverse strand, counting down.
TTCACCAGATGCCACTCATTAAGGACACTCTGGCTATTACTTTACAAATCTCTACTATTAATACTGTACAAAACATTTTCTACAAATTTCCCCCCATAAGAATGCATTGGAACTGCTACTGCACACTTTGTACTAGTGTACAGACTTCATTCAAACTACCGCTTGCACACAAGATCTTAAACTATTAACCTTGTACTCAACTTTACAACTTCTTTTACTGTTTTGAAAATATCAAAGCTTTTGATCAGGTTTTTACTTGAAATCTCCATTTATAATGGTGTGAAGAGTGAATGACGTCAGCACTAGTGTGAGGAAGCAGAAACACTCTGTCCCAAAAAAACAAACAGGCAAGCCTCTCATGGCTGCACTTTTTGCATTACAGACATAATTTACCACTCAAAACGTAGGAAAATTAGCTATGTACACATTGATAGCACTACTGAAGCTGTCAGCCTTACCGTTTTGGCAGTGAGTGTGAAAGCACCAGGTAGGGAGGGACTTTTCTGCAGGGAAGCAGACAAACCAGTTTCTCTCCCTTGCGCTGACGATCCATTCTGTACCGGAAGTTGCACAAATTATACACAACCTACATGATCAGGAAAGCCTTGTGCTATAAGTGGTCATGTCGTTTCAGTGATAGTTACAATGGTTTGGCCACAAATTGATAATCTCTGTCCCGTGGCTTCTGCCATTTGCAGCCGTGCTCTCTCACTCTGACACATACATACACGCTGTCTAATTAGGGCCCGGCAGATGGCGCTCTTTACTTGGCAACCTCAAGCCTGCACTCACAAGCCAGGGTGAGTGGCGGAGTTTCACTGTTTTTAATATAACATACTTATTTTCATACTTTTTTCAGCTAATTTCACACTTTGTTAGAATATCGTACACATTTCCACAGATGCATCAGGCATTTCACCAGAGGGCATCCACACTGTATTTTCAGGTTATAAACAGGGTATACACAGGTTATAAACAGGGTATGCATAGGTTATAAACAGAGTATGAACAAGGTATACACAGGTTATAAACAGGTATACACGGGTTATAAACAGGTTATAAACAGGGTCTACACAGGTTATAAACAGGGTCTACACAGGTTATAAACAGGTTATAAACAGGGTCTACACAGGTTATAAACAGAGTATGAACAGGGTATACACAGGTTATAAACAGGGTATACACAGGTTATAAACAGGGTATACACGGGTTATAAACAGAGTATGAACAGGGTATACACAGGTTATAAACAGGTTATAAACAGGGTATACACAGGTTATAAACAGGGTATACACGGGTTATAAACAGGTTATAAACAGGGTATACACGGGTTATAAACAGGGTATACACGGGTTATAAACAGAGTATGAACAGGGTATACACAGGTTATAAACAGGGTATACACAGGTTATAAACAGGGTATACACGGGTTATAAACAGGTCATAAACAGGGTATACACGGGTTATAAACAGGGTATACACGGGTTATAAACAGAGTATGAACAGGATATACACAGGTTATAAACAGGGTATACACGGGTTATAAACAGGGTCTACACAGGTTATAAACAGGTTATAAACAGGGTCTACACAGGTTATAAACATGGTCTACACAGGTTATAAACAGGTTATCAACAGGGTCTACACAGGTTATAAACAGGGTCTACACGGGTTATAAACAGGTTATAAACAGGGTCTACACGGGTTATAAACAGGTTATAAAATGTATACACCGGTTATAAACAGGGTGTACACAGGTTATAAACAGTATACACAGCATATACACAGATGTAGAGTATCAGTGTATGTCTGACTGTGACCTGTTTCTGCCTCTCAGCACGCTTTTCATATCATGATCGAGGTAAGAAGATTCAAACTGCTCCATCGCTGCCTGTTTGCCATGTTTCTCTTTCAGTTTGCATCTTTATCTCATATATCATTTATTATCTATTTATTATTTTATTTTATTATTTATTTGTTCTGATGTGTTTGCTGATGGTGTCATGTTCTGATAGACCGACATTTCCATTTACTGATCAATCAATGATGTGCATGATTAAAATGAATTATATGAGACTGTAGGGACAGACTTTTTAGACTTGCATGCATTCAGGCCGTTGGCATGACTACGACGGGACGGGGCTAATGAACCAGGATCCATAAGAACACACGATAACATGCTATAACATGATAACGCACTATAACACGGAAACCCCACCGGGCCCATCTGTGGCACGCTGCGTGAGCGTCACGTATTTGGTCCTCCAAAGTGTTTAGCCTGCTAGACTTTGTTGGGCGTAACACACGATACCACGCAATAACACACCATAAGACACAATAACATGATAACACACGATAACATAATAACACACACAATATCACACTATAACACACACAATATCACACTAACACACGATAACATGATAATATACTATAACACACATTCTAACATAACATATGCGTACACATGATATCACACAAGAACACACAATACCATGATAACACACACTAACATAATAACACTATAACACACAATATCACATGATAACACATGAGAGCACACAATACCACGATAACACACAATAACACAGTAATTCATTTTTCAATTTTAATTATATAGCACCATAACAAAAGTCATCTCATGACAATTTTCATACAGAGGTCTAGGACTGTATTCTTCTCGTATTATTTACAGAGACAAACAGTTTCACCATGAGCAAGTACTTGGCGACGGTGGTAAGGAAAAACTTCTGGTAGGGTTAGGGTTAGGCAGAGACCTCAAAGAGACCCAAGCTCATTTATAGATAGTCATCCAGCATGACCGGTTGAGTTAAAGATAGAGGGGGGAAAAAGACTAAAACTATAGCAACCACAAGGAACCCAGCATCCTGAGAGCGCAGTGTTCTAGAGGGTAGTAAGGTACTATGAGTTCTTTTAGATATGATGGTGCCTGGCCATGAAGAGCTTTGTATGTAAGGAGAAGAACTTTAAATTCTATTCTAGATTTAACAGGTAGCCAGTGCAAGGAAGCCAAAATGGGAGAGATGTGATCTCTGATCTTGGTTCCTGTCAGAACACGTGCAGCAGCATTCTGAATCAGCTGCAAAGTCCTCAGAGACTTATTGGAGCAGCCTGATAACAAAGAGTTACAGTAGTCCAGCCTAGAAGGAACAAATGCATGGACTAGTTTTTCTGCGTCCACTTGAGATACAATTGCGTCGGATTTTGGCAATGTTATGTAAGTGGAAGAATGCAGTCCTCAAAATTAGTTTTATGTGACATTAAAGGACAAATCCTGATCAAAACAACTCTGAGATTCTTTACGGTGGAGCTGGAGGCCAAGGTGATCCCGTCTAAAGTAACTAAGTCCCTAGAAAGAGAGTTTCTGAGGTGTTTGGGTCCAATTACAACAACTTACACAACAGTTGTCTGAATTTAACGTCAGAAAAATTCGTCCGTCCGTCTGTCCGTCCGTCTTCTTCCGCTTATCCGAGGGCGGGTCGCGGGGCAGCAGCTTCAGCAGGGAGACCCAGACTTCCCTCTCCCCAGCCACTTCGTCTAGCTCTCCCAGGGGGACCCCAAGGCGTTCCCAGGCCAGCCGAGAGACATAGTCCCTCCAGCGTGTCCTGGGTCTTCCCCGGGGCCGCCTCCCGGAGGGACGTGCCCGGAACACCTCACCAGGGAGGCGTCCAGGAGGCATCCTCACTAGATGCCCGAGCCACCTCAACTGGCTCCTCTCGATGCAGAGGAGCAGCGGTTCTACTCCGAGCTCCTCGCGGATGGCCGAGCTTCTCACCCTATCTCTAAGGGAGAGCCCAGCCACTCCACGAAGGAAACTCATTTCGGCCGCTTGTATCCGCGATCTCATTCTTTCGGTCACTACCCAAAGCTCGTGACCATAGGTGAGGGTAGGAACGTAGATTGACCGGTAAATCGAGAGCTTCGCCTTTCGGCTCAGCTCCCTCTTCACCACGACGGACCGGCGCAGAGTCCGCATCACTGCAGAAGCCGCACCGATCCGCCTGTCAATCTCCCGTTCCATCCTTCCCTCACTCGTGAACAAGACCCCGAGATACTTGAACTCCTCCACTTGAGGAAGGATCTCAACCCCGACCTGGAGACTGCACTCCACCCTTTTCCGGCTGAGAACCATGGCCTCAGATTTAGAGGTGCTGATTCTCATCCCAGCCGCTTCACATTCGGCTGCGAACCGCTCCAGAGAGAGCTGAAGGTCACGATCCGATGAAGCCAACAGGACCAGGGCATCCGCAAAAAGGCAGCGACCCCAATCCTGAGGCCACCGAATCGTAGCCCCTCAACGCCCTGACTGCGCCTAGAAATTCTGTCCATAAAGGTTATGAACAGAATCGGTGACAAAGGGCAGCCCTGGCGGAGTCCAACTCTCACAGGAAACAAGTCCGACTTACTGCCGGCGATGCGAACCAGGCTCTGACACCGAGAGTACAGGGACCGGACACCCCGTATTAACGGGTCCGGGACCCCATACTCCCGGAGCACCCCCCACAGCGTTTCCCGGGGGACACGGTCGAATGCCTTCTCCAAGTCCACAAAGCACATGTAGACTGGTTGGGCAAACTCCCATGCACCCTCCAGGACCGTGCTGAGGGTATAGAGCTGGTCCACAGTTCCACGACCAGGACGAAACCACACTGCTCCTCCTGGATCCGAGGTTCGACAATCTTTGCGGACCCTCCTCTCCAGGACCCCCGAAAAGACCTTCCCAGGGAGGCTGAGAAGTGTGATCCCCCTATAGTTGGAACACACCCTCCGGTCCCCCTTTTTGAAGAGGGGAACCACCACCCCGGTCTGCCAGTCCAGAGGCACTGTCCCCGATGTCCACGCAATGTTGCAGAGACGTGTCAACCAAGACAGCCCCACAACATCCAAAGCTTTGAGGAACTCCGGGCGGATCTCATCCACCCCCGGGGCCCTGCCACCGAGGAGCTTTTTGACTACCTCGGCGACTTCAGCCCCAGAGATTGGAGAGCCCCACCACAGGGTCCCAGACTCCGCTTCCTCAGTGGAAGACGTGCTGGTGGGATTGAGGAGGTCTTCGAAGTATTCCTTCCACCGACCCAGGACATCCCCAGTCGAGGTCAGCAGCACCCCGCCCCCACTGAACACAGTGTTGACAATGCACTGCTTCCCCCGCCTGAGCCTCCGGATGGTGGTCCAGAACCTCCTCGAAGCCGTTCGAAAGTCCTTCTCCATGGCCTCACCAAACTCCTCCCACGCCCGAGTTTTTGCCTCTGCAACCGCAGAAAGCTGCGTTCCGCTTGGCATGTCGATACCCGTCAGCTGCTTCAGGGGTCCCACAGCCAAAAAGGTTCTGTAGGCCTCCTTCTTCAGCTTGACGGCATCCCTAACCACCGGTGTCCACCAGCGGGTTCGGGGGTTGCCGCCGCGACAGGCACCGACCACCTTGCGGCCACAGCTCCGGTTGGCCGCCTCGACAATGGAGGCACGGAACAAGGTCCATTCGGACTCAATGTCCCCCACCTCCCCCGGAACATAAGCGAAGCTCTCCCGGAGGTGGGAGTTGAAGCTCTTTCTGACAGGGGATTCAGCCAGACGTTCCCAGCAGACCCGCACAGAACGTTTGGGTCTGCCAGGTCTGACCGCCGTCCTCCCCCACCATCGGAGCCAACTCACCACCAGGTGGTGATCAGTTGACAGCTCCGCCCCTCTCTTCACTCGAGTGTCCAAACACATGGCCGCAAATCCGACGACACAACCACAAAGTCGATCATCGAACTACGGCCGAGGGTGTCCTGGTGCCACGTGCACATATGGACACCCTTGTGTTTGAACATGGTGTTCGTTATGGACAATCCATGACGAGCACAGAAGTCCAACAACAGAAACACCACTCGGGTTCAGGTCAGGGGGGCCGTTCCTCCCAATCACGCCACTCCAGGTCTCACTGTCACTTGCCCACGTGAGCATTGAAGTCCCCCAGGAGGACGAGGGAATCCCCAGAGGGAGCACTCTCCAGTACCCCCTCCAAGGTCTCCAAAAAGGGTGGGTACTCTGAACTGCTGTTCGGCGCGTAAGCACAGACAACAGTCAGGACCCGTCCCCCCACCCGAAGGCGAAGGGAGGCTACCCTCTCATCCACTGGGGTAAACCCCAATGTACAGGCGCCAAGCCGGGGGGAAACAAGCATTCCCACCCCCGCTCTGCGCCTCTCACCGGGGGCAACTCAGAGTGGCAGAGCATCCAACCCCTCTCGAGGAAACTGGTTCCGGAGCCCAAACTGTGCGTAGAGGTGAGCCCGACTATATCTAGCCGGTACCTCTCAACCTCGCGCACCAGCTCAGGTTCCTTCCCCGCCAGAGAGGTGACGTTCCACGTCCCCAGAGCCAGCTTCTGCAGCCGGGGGTCAGACCGCCAAGGTCCCCGCCTCTGACTGCCGCCCAACTCTCTGCGCACCCGCCCCCCGAGATCCCTCCACAGGTGGTGGGCCCATGGGAAGGGGGGCCCATGTCACCCTTTCGGGCTATGCCCGGCCGGGGCCCCATGCCCGGTCAAGGCCCGACCACCAGGCGCTCGCCGGCGAGCCCTTCCCCCAGGCCTGGCTCCAGGGGGGGGCCCCGGTAACCCGCGTCCGGGCAAGGGAGACCTGACTCCTTTGTTATTTCTCTTCATCGAGGGGGGGGCGAATGAGCTGCGCTTCGTCTGGCCCCTCACCTAGGACCTGGTTGCCATGGGTGACCCTACCAGGGGCATGAAGCCCCCGACAACATGGCTCCTGGGATCACTGGAACACGCAAACCCCTCCACCACGATCAGCTCCAGGAGAGGAAAAGAAAAATTCACAAATCAAATCAACTGGAGGGAGTATTTGATAGTTAATTAGGTTAATTGGCAACAGGTCAGTAACATGACTGGGTATAAAAGGAGCATTTCAGAGAGGCAGAGCCTCTCAGATGTAAAGATCCCCATAACCATATGAGAGAAGAAGATCAAGAGTGTGGTTCAGACAATGAGTCGGTTTATTTACACTCTGACAGAAGCCAATTGAATCTAATAAAGAGATAAATGCAGTACTAAGACTATCATTGTGGTTGTCCACATGAATATTAAAATGACCTACAATAATTACTTTATCTGTTTTAAGGATAACAATTCAGAGTAAGGAGCTCGTTATACTGTAACAAATAGGATTGGCTGTACCGTTTTCCATGTTGGGTGAGTGAGGCTAAGAACAAGACTTTCAAATGAATTATAATTTAGTTTAGGTTTAGGATTTATTAATAGACTTGAGTCAACTATGGCTCCAACTCCACCACCTCGACCATTACTTCGAGGAATATGAGTGTTACAATGACTGGGAGGAGTGGAGGGTTAAAGTAGTTTACAGTAAAGGGAGATATGACTACATCTTTAACCAATACCTTGCCTGACTAGGCATAACCCTGAAACAATAATAATAATTTAAAAAAACAAACACACGATATCACACTATAACACACAATACATGAGAACACACAATATCACACTATAACATGCAACAACACATGAACACCCAACAACACCTGACCATGTTGCTCCCTCCAGGACCCAGCCCACTGCCCCCCTCCCCAATCCTGGGCCAAAAGCCACTGCAGTTACTGGAGATCAAAGCCAGGGGCGCTTCGGCTGCGTGTGGAAGGCTCAACTGCTTGGTGACTACGTGGCTGTCAAAATCTTCCCTGTCCAGGTCAGTACTGTCCGAGCTGCATCAAACACACTGTTGTCATCCTCGACATGCAGGTCCAAACCTGACCACTGAACCATTTAGACTAATTGGACTTCCTGTATATTAACAATTTGTTTGACAGGTGGCTTTAGACTAACTGCTAATTACCTACAGCCAACTGAATCTGCCATTAGCAGGTAACACACAGCCTCTGAAACCAACAGGGAATAACGTTACACTACCGAGGTGATTTACAGACTTCATGATGGAAACATTGATAAGTAGTGAAGCACTAACTGTGGTTAGCTTGGTCAGCCGTGTAGTGACTGACTCAGCCCAGGATGCCGGGAGCCAAACCCAACAAGAAAACCACCTTGGTATGCTGCTGTGTTCACTGTTAGACTGGACACTGCTGGTTCTGAGGTTCTGCTGCTGTGTTCACTGTTAGACTGGACACTGCTGGTTCTGAGGTTCTGCTGCTGTGTTCACTGTTAGACTGGACACTGCTGGTTCAGAGGTTCTGCTGCTGTGTTCACTGTTAGACTGGACACTGCTGGTTCTGAGGTTCTGCTGCTGTGTTCACTGTTAGACTGGACACTGCTGGTTCAGAGGTTCTGTTCAGTCTGGCCATGCTCACTGGAAGGTAGACGTTGATGCTAGCTCATAGTGCTAGCTACAGTGTGTAGCACACACTCGCTGTTGGCTGCTGTAAATATCAATCAACATCCATCAGTAGAGAAACGTGATGTCAGAGGTGTTTCTCGGTACGGTTGACCTCTGACCTCTTTGTTCTTTCAGGACAAGCAGTCGTGGCAAAACGAGTACGAGATCTTCAACCTGAACGGGATGAGACATGAGAACCTGCTGCAATTCCTTGGGGCCGAGAGGAGAGGAAGCAACATGGAGATGGAGCTGTGGCTTATCACGGCCTATCATGAGAAGGTGCTGAGACCTGCAACACACAGCAGAACATGAACAGAACCCATTCATCAGATCTTTTGTTGTTATTGTGCAAACATACAACAAACACTAAAGAACTGGGATGAGTGTAGAATAAAAAAAGATAATAAATACTCTCATTGAAACACATTTTATTTCACACATTCATTCCAACGTATGCAGTTAAAACATAATTACTGCATTTAATAGCAGTTTATTACATTGCAATGTGTTCCAGTTACAACATGTTCCAGTTTGCTTTCAGCACAGAGTTGATTGTGGTGATGGCGTTGGGATAAAAAGTGTTGATGAATCTTGAGCCTGTTTTTTTATGCACCTGTAGTGTTTCCTGGAGAGCGACAGTTCACACAGGTGTGCAGAGTGACAGGAGTCCTTCAGGATGTGTTTGTCTTCTGCAGGCAGAGAGGTGAAGATGTTGCCCAGGGCAGGTAGCTGATGTTTTGTGATATTCATTGTAGTCTTGTTGATGTCATATATGAGGACGATTGATGGAGCAGTGGCAGAATGACACGAGGAGCTGCTGTGATGTGTTCACTGTCCTTAGACACAGTCCGTAAATATGGTCACTGCCTTTATGATTCAAGCTGTGATGTTTGTTCCCTGTAATGTCTGCTCAGGATTTTGAAGCTGGACAAGCGCTCCACCTTCTCTCTGCTGATGTACAGTGGTCCATGAACATTCTGCCTCTTCCTGAAACGACTATGATTTCTTTGTTTGTTTTATGTTAATAGTCAGATCATTTCCTGTGCACACACTGTTAGCTTCTGTACCTTCTCTCAGAAGGCAGACACGTCACCATAGTCGTGTCATCCGTGAATCTGACTGTTACAGTGGTGTAATGTGATGCAGCACAGTTATTGGTGTACAGCGAGTGGAGGAACAGGCTCAGCATGTAGCCTTGTGGAGCTCCTGTGGGTGCCCATCCTGGGCCCTTCATCTATAGGCAAGTGTATGCCCAGGTCACACATCTTGAAAAACAGCCTGCTGGGTCACATAGTATTAAACACAGCTGTAGTTCCAGGTGGTGCAGTACAGTGTGGACGACAGAGGAGATGACCTGTTGACCTGTTAACTCTGTCGTTGTATTGGTGGGAGGCAGAGCAGAGTTAATGTGTTGCAGGAGCATTCAGACACTTAATGATTATCTGTGGCATTGACACCTGTAATCATGGAGAGATGTTCTAACAATCTGCTTTGGGACTGACACAATTGTCTTCAGGCAGGTGTGGTCAGCGCATCGTGCCAGAGAAAGGTTGAAGACAGTAAATACGAGTGTCTGGAGCTGGTCAATGGTTGAATCTGGTGGTGCTGCTGCATGGTGGAGTGTATCCTCCTCCATCGAACTTATCAAATAGACCGTAACCTGCTACTGTTTTCTAATGGCTGTTACATACAATCACAATATTGATTATACAGATTAATGATAGAAATGATGACGATGTCAGAGAGTGTTAGCTTCACCTGAGGACAGGTAAACAGGTGTGAGGTGTTACACCAGAACCTAACCCGTGTTCCATGTTCTCTCAGGGTTCTCTGACAGACTACCTTAAGGCAAACATCCTCTCCTGGTCTGAACTCTGTCATATCGCTCAGTCGATGTCTCGAGGTCTCGCTTACCTGCATGAAGACGTACCTGGACACAAGGATGGCCACAAACCCGCCATCGCACACAGGTACATGCATCACACACAGGTACAGACAAGTACACACCCAAGTGCATACATCAGACTCAGGTGTATAAATATAGGCGTTGTCCTGCCGGAGACGAGGTCTTACTCTGTTTCTGTCTGTTTTTCCAGGGACTTTAAGAGTAAGAACATCCTGCTGAAGTCGAACCTGACCGCCTGTATCGCTGACTTTGGCCTCGCTCTCAGGTTTGAGGCGGGAAAATCTCCTGGAGACACACTATGGACAGGTGAGAGAGCACACGTGGAGAGTGAAATGATCATTGGTTTTAAATAAGATTACAGATGTGCTGAGATATTTGAAGCTCTTCATGACAAACAGTGTTTGACACATCATCGTGGTATTCTAATGTTTCAAAGTAAACGGTCGTCCTGAACCAGGTGTGTCCCTGTTTATCCATCAGGTGGGCACCAGGAGGTACATGGCCCCTGAGGTCCTGGAGGGTGCCATTAACTTCCAGAGAGACGCCTTCCTGAGGATAGACATGTACGCGCTGGGCCTGGTGCTTTGGGAGCTTGTCTCTCGCTGCAAAGCTGCAGATGGTAAGAAACTGGACACAAAATTTGGACAAGAAAAGTGATGATTGAGTACAACTCTGAAGAGAACATGTGCCCCTTCTCTGATGGTCCCCTTTCTGTCTGGTCTACTTGTGTTTGTCCTGGACTCTGATGGTCCCCTTTCTGTCTGGTTCTACTGTGTTTGTCCTGGACTCTGATGGTCCCCTTTCTGTCTGGTCTACTGTGTTTGTCCTGGACTCTGATGGTCCCCTTTCTGTCTGGTCTACTGTGTTTGTCCTGGACTCTGATGGTCCCCTTTCTGTCTGGTCTACTGTGTTTGTCCTGGACTCTGATGGTCCCCTTTCTGTCTGGTCTACTGTGTTTGTCCTGGACTCTGATGGTCTCCCTTGTCTCTGGTCTAGGTCCAGTGGATGAGTACATGCTGCCTTTTGAGGAAGAGGTGGGTCAACATCCGTCTCTGGAGGACATGCAGGAAGTGGTCGTCCACAAGAAGCTGAGACCGATACTCAGAGAGTGTTGGCAGAAACATGCTGTGAGTCGGGACCACGTTACCCATAATGTACCACATACACGTGATCTACTTTTGGTTCTGACCCATGTTGTGGATGTTTGGTTCTGACCCATGTTGTGGATGTTTTGGTTCTGGTTCATGTTGTGGATGTTTTGCCCCCCCCCCACAGGGTCTGTCTGTCCTCTGTGAGACGATCGAGGAATGCTGGGATCACGAAGCTGAAGCTCGGCTGTCAGCTGGATGCGTGGAGGAACGCGTTGTGCAGATGCAACGGCAGACGAGCGTAACGTTGCCTGAGGAAATCGTCACGGTTGTCACCATGGTAACCAATGTGGACTACCCACCTAAAGAGTCCAGCCTATGACGAGGCAGAGGACCAGTCAGGACAGAGTAGGGACTCCCTCAACAAGTGTTTTCTGTCTCTCTGTCTCTGACCACCGGTCAGGTGACCCGGAGGACAACATGGAGGACAGTCTCTGCAGGGAGCCACACTGACCTCCACCTCTGACGTTATGACCTCCACCTCTGACATCATGACCTCCACCTCTGACGTCAGTTCCTGTTTGTATTACGAAATAAAAGACTTCTGCAGAGACATTTTTGACAGTGATGTGACTGTTTGGTTTTAATTTAACAGTTAAAAACAGTTTTTGTTTCTGTGAATGAGAAACAGCTCCTGAATGTCTGTTTGTATAAATATACACACACACACAGGTTAGTATTATATGTTTATATATATCCTTTCAGATTTTATAATGTTTGTTCCCAGCTCAGTTTCAGTCCAGGTTCATGTCCAGGTCATACAGCTAGCCTGTCACTGACCACAACCCTGACCACGGGTCAGCATGTCCTATTATACAAATAACAGAACCATGGCACCAGAACCGCCCTGATCTCAGTGAAGAACAGACCGATCCAACAGAAGTGATTTATCGTTTTCTGAACTTTGAAAATGTTCATTTTGTTGTGAAAATAATTTCTTCACATTGTATCTTTGAATTTCCTCCAAAGTTCAGACGTTTGTAAAATCATCAAGTTGATTCAGAAATGAAGAGTCAGCAGCTGATCAGCTCAGATCAATAACGCTGAAGAGTTTGATCGTTCGTGTTTTTTCTAAGGTTCACTGTTGATTCTTCTTTTTTGTTCTGATTCTGTGGACAAAATGTAGTTCAACATTTTCAAAATAAAACTGAATTCATCAATAAATAAGCATATCTGATGATTGATTGATTCATTGATATATTTTACGTAAAGGAAATCAAATGAATAAAGGTTCAGTGTTTCAGATCAAATCATTTGAAATGAAAAAATTTCTTCTGCTCACTTTAAATGTTTTGATCATCAAACAACGTTTTTCACAAATGTTCTATGAGACGTTCAGGGACCTGCAGCTCACTTTTAACTGTACAAAAGACTTCCACTGTAACACCACAGTAACAGAACATCTTAACCTATGATGAAAGTATTTGCTATATGCTCACACACACACACACCTGCTGCTCACCTGTGCACACGCATGCACACACACACACACACCTGCTGCTCACCTGTGCACACGCATGCACACACACACACACACACCTGCTGCTCACCTGTGCACACTATTTAAACCTCCACACTGTCAGATTGTTGACTGTCCTGCACTCCTTATTTGGACTTTCTGACTCAGCTTGTCTTGGAATCTCCTCTTCACCTGTTCAGGTAAATCACCTTCCACCAAGTTCTCCTTCACTTTGAGGCTTGTCCTGTGATCTTAGCTTGCTGTGTACTGTGTAACCACCTTCTCTGTGAATTGTAACATATTTATGACAAAATGTTTCTTCCTTCATAACTTGAGTGTAAATGAGCTGAGACAGCTGGCTGTTGAAGGTCAGCAGGTAGGACGACGTCAGACGACTCACCTGTACAAAGATGCTGCGACAAACAAAGAAAAAAACTTGATGTGTTGCCTTTACACTGAGAATGAACGAATGAGGAGTTGAGGAATGTTCTGCTGTCATGTCTGAACAGAAGTCATCTTACCTGAAAGTTGTGACGGACTTCCCACTGCTCGTCTTTCCACTGATGGCCTCGTCATTAAAAATCCACTTTCCATACAGAGCTCGATGATGATGATGATGATGATGATGATGATGATGATGATCAGATCAGAAGATACAGTGATGTCCACCAGAGGGTGCCATGGCATCACAGCTCCTCTCTCAGCTGACAGAAACAGTAAACTATAATGTAGTATATGTATATAGTACACATATTGTGTGTATGTGATGTTAAGAATCAAGGAAAGTCCGAGCAACCAACATGATGTAACTAACCTTAAATAAAACAGGTTCTGTCCAACTCAGTCCAAACAGCAAAGATTGATTCATGAAATAACGTAAACAAACTGTTAAAGGTAACATAGACCAGTAGCACTGTGGTTCAGGACTTGTTGTGACTCTGGTGTTACTCCAGAATCTGGTCTGTGTCAGACCTGAACCTGGACCTGGCCTGGACCTGGAACTCAGCAGGACAAAGCCTGAGCCTCCTAAGGGAGAGGCAGACATTCTGCAGGTGGATCAGGAGGATTTCTTCTTCTTTGGTCCAAAACTAAATGAATGACATCACAGCTGGTTGACTATGATTGGCTCTCAGCTCAGTGAGAGGTAGAGCTTATGAAACCAGTCTCAGGTGTGTACACCTGAACCTGAACCTGTTCTTCTGTTAAAGTACAGAACCAGAACACACCTGTGCTGTAGCCCAGAGGCTGAACTTGAACTGCACCACCATGTTTATGTCTCGTGTGTTTCTTGTTTGTCGATAAAGTTCTAAATGTTGAAAAATCAAACATGAATAAAAAACTCAATGTGATGTCACAGAGAGAAGACGGTCTCCATTGGTTCCCATAATGCACCATGTCACCATGTTTTTATTCATCTGACCTCAGTGTGACATCATCATGCTGAGGGGCACAGTCCGGCAGGAAACACTCAACCAATACACACTTCCTGTTCACACGCTTTCATTTTGATAGACAAACAGGACCACGTGTCACTTCCTGAACACGTTCTAGATAACCTGACCTGTGAAACAGAACCTCCACAGGACCTGCAGAACTCTGCTAGTCCGTTCATGAGAAGACGAACGAGGGCCTTCCTGCCTGTTTTGATTCAATCAGGACAACCGCACTCACCTGCACTCACCTGGCTCAGTCACCCTTTAAGCCAAAGATCTTCATGCTTACTCTGTGTGAAAACAAGTGTGACATTAACAAAAAGAAGCATAGATAGATTGTCTCAACAGAAAATACAGGAATAATAATAATAAAATTGGAAAATTGTGCTTTCACTGTACAAAGGCTTATATTATACATGTGCAATATTATAAATAAGGCATATAAGAGTTGTGAAATAAAAGCCCCTGTATACATATCAGTTAAACATAACTTTGTAAAAATAAGAATACATATATGAACTAAATGATGTCCAGCAGGAGGAGATGGTCTAGGTCTGTTCTTCCTGTCCACTGGACGTCCTTCAATGTGCAATGTTTGCACATTGCTGTACTTCCCCTTCCCTTCCCTTACTTTTTATATGTTCTAGGGCTGTTTTATCTAGGAAGAGTTTGTATTGGTGGTGGTTTTTGGAATATCATGATTTTGTCGTTGTTAGATTCACTGGTAAGGTCCAGGTTTGGGAGAAGTTGTGCAGCAGATCAAGGTGTTGTTGTAATGCTTCTTTGGTCAGAGAGAGCAACACCAAGTCATCTGCAAACAGAAGGCATTTGATTTCTGCGTCTACTAGAGTTATGCCAGATGCTACGGACTGCTCTAGTGACTTTGCCAGTTCATTAATGTATATGTTGAGGAGGGTTGGGCTCAAACTGCATCCCCTATGATGTGATATGATGTCATGTGTTTGTGCCAAATAGAATCATGCCTTTTTGAAATCGACAAAACAGGAGAATAATTTTCCTTTATTGTGTTTATTTGGTTGTCATCAGGGTGCAGCTGGGTGTCCTGTGGGGGGAATAGGTCCTCTGTTTATTGGCCTGGGTGGGGAACTCATCCGTCTGTTGCTCCTGTGGAATCTGAATAGTTTGTGGTTGAGTGCAACAATCCTTCAGTGTCTTTGCAAAAGGTGGACTGCTCCTTGAGGATAGTACTTGGTCATACAGGCTGTGCAAGTCCAAGGTGGGATGGAGCCGCTACATAAATATATGGCTTTAATGTACAATCTCTGGAGATCTGTGCATTACCCTTTGAATGAGAGCAGAATGGACGTCCCATCTGGGTAGCAGGGTGGGATAGGACTACCTTTGCATTTGGGAATGTTTCTGTCACCCCCTGTATAGACTCTCACGTAATTTGTGCTGGTGTGTATGATGATTTGGTGGGAGATCCTAGGTGTTCCCCCTCAATAGCTCCATGGCATGACTGGTATTGCAGCACTTGAATTTTGCAGTTCTATCTGTTGTTTTTTTTTCTTTTCTCTCTGTTCAGCATATCTCCCATTTTAGTCCATGATGAGAGCAATTTGTGGGTTTTGAGTGGGCTGCTTTCTATAGTTGTGGTAGTGTTGTTTGTTGGAGGAGGGGTCTCTTGGGTTGCCTGTCTTGGCTGGTGGTGTTGCTGATTGGCTGGACAGTTGTCTGGGTCCTGTTGTTCCTCTGCGGCTTCTTGTACGGTGGTAGGCAGTGCTCTTATGGGTTGTACACTGGTTAATTGTCACAATCCACTCCGGTCCCCTGCCTGCTTTTCCCTCTTACCTACACCCAGTAACTTTCCACTCAACCTGTCAGCCCCGCCTCCTCATCAGTCACCATGGTTTCTCCCGCCTCCCACACCTGCCCCTGATCAGTAATCAACCCTGTATTTAAGCACCAACCTCCAGACACTCATTGCCAGATTGTTCTTCGCATCATGCAAGTCTTTCCAGCGCTTTTGTCCGGACCGATCTCCCTGCCTGCCTTTGACCTGCTCGTCTGTCTCTGCCCCGGTAATCACCTCAGCTTTCCGTCCCCGACCACGAGTTCTGCCTCAGTGTTTCTGGTGTCTGTCTGCCTGTTTCCCTGGCTGTTTGAAGGTTTCCCCGGGCAGTCTGTCCCCATGATCCAGCTCGTTGCCACGACTCTCCGACTGAACTCTGGAATTATTCCCTCTCCCTCACCTGCCATATTGTCTGCTGTGAGTTCCTCAATAAAGAACATTACAAAGCTGTTGTGCTGCATTTTGGGTCCTACACAAGCCCGTTACAGTTAACATTCTCATCTCATCCTGGAGGTTCCGCACCTCTCCCCTCTCTCTCTATCTGCCCCTCTTTCTCCCTTTATCTGCCTAGATATAGGAAGTTATGATTTGATTGAATTTGGTTTTTTTAGGATTTAGTTCCTGATTTTCAGCCCTCTCACTTCTTCTTCCTAACAGGAAGGTAAGAGTTAAGTTGTCTGTTCAGGGCTCCTGTAGACATATGGTGGTTGAACATGGAGGAAGAGGAGCTGCAGTGGCTGTAGATATAAAGTCTGATTTGAATTTATTAATAAATTAACCTGAACTTTAATACATGACATGGTTTTTAAGGACTCAGCAACATTTCAAAACTGTTTTAAACTTTTTTGTTTTAAATTTAACAAATAATTCATAATTATCAGTTTGAGCTCTTATTTATAGAATAATTATATGATTGATGGGTTATCTTTATTTGTCAAAGAGTTAATCATATTTGTTAATATTAATGTTCCCATCTCTGTTGACCAGGATCTGGTCTCTGTTGGTGTCCGCTCTGTCCTGCCGTGGGGGGGACTTCCTGAGCTTTCATCCAGCTAAAAGGTTGCCGTTGCTAAGTGATGGCGGTGCAGCACTGGAAGCGTCTCCTCCCCGTTGGCTGTCCAGCTCTGCAGCCAACATTAAAACCAAACACACCCGAGGGCTCTGCAAACACTTCCTGGTCCTGAATCCAGACACCAAGGGGGACCTTTAGTCCTCATCGTGTCGACCTGCTCTGACAGAGTCTACAAGAGCGCTGACCTGGAATAGCTGAACAGGGCTGGCAGTGAGCAGATGTCCTGCGGGGTTTTTCATCCACAGAGGAAAACTTCCAGACTTCAGCTGCCTTCAGCTTTTGTGTTGACGTGATGCTTTTCTGTTCCCGTCCACTGCTCTGTTGGTTCTTCACATGATGGATCCAATCAAACCCAGAACAGAAAGAAGGTGTCAGGACCGCCAACCATCACAGTCCACAGGCCCGAGTCCACGGAGTGGATCGGTCTGCAGGCCTGAGTCCACGGAGCGGATCACACATTGAAGGTAAGTTTTACTGACACTCTGTGATATTCAAGCTTTGAATCAAACATGTTCTTTATTGAACATTAAAGAAACAACAGACTCCACAAAAACATGAAGACATGAGAACAACAAGGACACAAAGACCTGAAGACATGTCCTCGTGTCCTTGTAATAATAATAATACATTTTATTTAAAAGTGCTTTTTAATGTACTCAAAAGAGCATCAAATCAGCAAACAATATGAGATAGTACACTAAAAACACATTTAGACTGAGCTAAATATTAAAAGCAATTTTAAAAAGGTGTGTGTTTTGTGAGATTTGAAGGTGGGGAAAGTCAGTACAGTCATGGATGTTTTTGGGGAGAGAGTTCCAGAGGGAGGGAGCAGCTGCAGAGAAGGCTCTTTCGCCCCAGGTTCAGTGTTTGGTCCTAAGTGGTGGGGTAAGGCAACAGATGAACAAAGGCTGCAAGACAGATTGTGGAGATGGAGCAAGTCAGTGAGATAGGAAGGGGCCTGGTTATGCAGGCTTTGCATGTAAGGAGGAGGATTCTGTGTCTTTGTGTGTCTCTCTCTAAGATGTAAGTTTAAACATTGAACGTGGTGGACCCCGCCTCTTGTCAGTGTGAGTCATTTAAAAACAGACTTCACATTAAACATCAATTTAATTACATAACATGTTCTTACATTAAGTCAGATCAAAGAGACATGGATCCACATGACCTGAGCTGGGCCCGGTCCAAATGATATCTGATGACAAATGGACTTTCCGTAAACGAGAACATGTCCAATATCTCCATGTTTCTTTGGAGCTGCAGGTTTTTGTCCCGTGGGCTTTCCATAGATTTAGATGTTGTCTGTCCGCCTGCCGTCTGTTTAAACGACACTTCCTGGTGTTTCTCTCTGATTGTTCTGTAACATGAGGGTCCGGTCCGTTGTGTTGGCACCATGATGTTCTCTTGAAGCCAAACAAACGAATGTTTTCAGGTTTATCAGATTTCATCTGCGCTAAACAGGACCGTGTTCAGACGCTGCTTGCCTTTTCTTCACTGTTTACATTTGAAATGTAATCGCCGTATGTGGAAGTCATAAAGATCTATTCTATTCTATTCTATTCTATTCTATGCTTCATGGACTGTTCTGTTTCTGTTCTATTGAGGTGTCGGCTTCAGAGAAGAACAAAAAGTCCAGCTCACTTGGGTTAGAGTTTCTCGAGAGAGCATCATTATGTTATGAACTCTCAGTAACAAGGTTACTACAACAAACTACTTTTAAATTTCATTTAATCTTTAATTAAGAACGTCAAAGAACTTTTGGGGGGGGCTAACTTCCTGTAGATACTGTTGGGTCACCAAGGTCAGCTGTGGGTTGTTGAGTTGCATGCTGCTTGTCATTGGTCGATTATTGGGTCACTTTCTTGTATTATCTGTTTTTTGTTTAGCGTCATAGTCCAGCAGCTCCTCATCAACACAAAAAACTCAGCTGATCCACAGGAGCACCGCGGCACCGTCAGATGCTCGCTCGGCAGTCCGCTTGCTCACTTGCTCAGGCTGCTGAAGGATGAATTACAGGCTGCCATGTGAGTGTGATGTGTGCGATTTTACTCAGCAGGATGCCTGCAGGACTCTTTGACAGCTGCTCATTACACCTTCAGAT